>RQWE01000016.1:0-144578 GCA_004028395.1 Leptographium galeiforme
CCCCCCCTTCCCTCCTCCCCGTCTACCCCCCTCCTCTCGACTGTTTACGCAGAGCGGAGAGAACCTGCTTCAGAAAGAGTGGCCTCGACGGGCTCTCCCTCTGCGTCCCTTGCTGCATATAGCACGAGCGACTATGCACGCGCATGCTTGCACACGCATCAATCTCGTCTCGCCCGGGCCGAGAGAGACGGTTGCGCATACATTTGCTACATTTTACGAACACACGCATACACTTGTATTTCGCTTGGGTAAAGGAATCGGTTGTTTTTGTTTTGGGAGTGGTGCATGTTTCTGTTGTCTGTACGGAGAGGCGTCCTGCACAGTTGATTTGTTTTTGTCCCCCTCGTTTTCATCTCGTGGTCATTTCGCGTTCCTGGTCCTTAGCTGTACTCCTTAATCGTCTTCCAAGCGTTATCAAGAGAGCACATTCAGCCTTGAAAAGCATTCGGTAGAGCTGTCGGCCGGGCGCGGATGATGCAATGTAGTATTGTTACAGAGTGCAGACCCCCAAACAAAAGCAGGAACGCATGTACGCGTGTCACGCCCTCTCGTCTCTCGTAGTGTCCCCCTCACATCTTGAGCTTCCGCTCCATCTCGTCGTGCATGCCCGGCACGGTGCGCAGCACGTCGCCGCCGTAGACGTCCTCCCACTCAATGGAGGTGTCGTGGCCGGTCAGGATGTCCTCGTGGATGCTGCGTGGCAGCTGGCCCATGCCGACGCCGCCGGACGCGCGCAGCGTCTGGGGCCGCCACTCGCCCTCGCGCGTGATCTTGAGCTCCATGCCGCGCCGCACCGGCTCGGCGATGCCAAAGGCCCGCCGCAGCGTCTCCATGCGCAGGGCCTCGCGTGTGGCCTCCCACTGCTTCAGGCGGGCCTCGAGCGGGTGTGTCGAGTCGGGGGCGGCCGAGCTGGCGGCGACATCGTTGGAGCTGGCAGACGCCGTGGCGGTCGAGGAAGCCGCCGTCATCGGGCCAACACCGCGGCGGAGCATGTCGTGCACGCCGGGCGCCGACGGCGCGCCCTTCTCGCGGGCTCCAATGTGGCTAAAAGACGCCGTGTGCGCCTCGGCGGGGACGATGCGGAGAGACTGCCGGTCAGCTTCTGGGGGGGGCCAGTCACGCTTGGAGAGTGCCCTACCATGTTGGCGTCTGTCGTTTCGAAATGTGTGTGTAGACAGGTGTGGACGCTCGACAAAAGACAGGTCGATGGCCAAAAGCGGTCTTGCCTCTAAACAGGCTGCAGCTGCATTCGCAGCCCGGATGCCCAGTGCACGTTGTGGCGCATGTGTGTGGCTTGACTCTGCTGGCACTGTGAGGTCACGTGCGCGGAGAGCGCTTAGCCCCCCCCCGACAGCCGCCTCCGCGATATAAGAGCCTCTCTCCCGGCGCACGTCTCTGGCGCACAAGTCTGTGGTGTGGCAAAATCGCCGCCCGTTTTGTTGCGGTCCTCCAAAGCAGCCATGCCGTCCTTGTCGGCACGACCGCCGCTTGTGCGGATTGCGCAGGGCACGTTTTACCGCGACCACCCCAGCTTCTTGCCGGCGGCTTCGCAGCAAAGAGCCCGGCGCAATGCGCCGTTGTTTACCGATCTGAGCTTTGAGCTGCCGTCGGGCAGCACTTTGCCGGCCACTGTGCAAAACTGGTGCGTGGCGGGGCCGTCGCTGTCGGGCAAGACGAGCTTTCTGCAGATTCTGCGGGGCGAGTTTGTTTGCGTACCGCCGACGGCGCGGTCGTTTCCGTACCTGTCGACAGAGCAAGTGCCGCAGCGGCTGCGAAACCCGTCGCGGGCGATTCGCCATGTCGGATTTGATGCCGAGGGCAGCGGGCTGGGCCCGGCCACGTCGGCGTACCTTTCGGCGCGGTACGAGTCGCTGCGGGAGACGGAGGACTTTTCATTGCGCGACTATCTGCTGGGCCAGACGGAACTGAACCCGTACGAGGGCGGCGAGCCGGCTGAGGATGCATCTGCCACGGCCGAGCGTGCGCAGCTCGGAGCGCTGTTCCAGCGCGTGGTGCGGGACCTGCGGCTGGACGACCTGCTGGACCTGCCGGTGGCGTTTCTGTCCAACGGGCAGGGCCGGCGGGCGCGGATCGGACGGGCGTTGCTGACGCGGCCGGCGGTGCTGCTGCTGGACGAGCCGTTTATGGGCCTGGATCCGCCGACGGTGGCGGGGCTGAGCCCGCTGCTGCGCGACATGGCGGCGGCGGCGGCGCCGCGGCTGGTGCTGAGCTCGCGGCCGCAGGACCCGCTGCCGGAATGGATCACACACCTGGCGTACCTGCGGACGGACGGCCGGGTCGAGGCCATGGGCCCGCGGGACGTCGTGCTCGACCGTCTGCGGACGTATTTTGGGGCCGTGCGGGGTGGCCGCCAGACCGAGGACGCTGGGTTGCCGGTGCGGGCGCTGGGCGAGATGGGGCGGCTTCTGACGGCGGACGGGGTCGAGGGCCGGGCGTTTGACGAGGAGGGGGGGCAGTCGGCTTCCGCCGTGTCGACACCCCCGGTGGTCGAGACGGCCGAGACGGCCGAGACGGCCGAGACGGTCGAGACGGTCGACCTCTCGCCCCCCCTCGGCGAGGCCCTCGTCGAGATGGACGGCTGCCGCGTGCAGTACGGCAAGCGCGTCGTGCTGGGCAACTGGCAGCAGACGCAGGCCGACGGCCAGACGCGCGACGGCCTCGTGTGGACGGTGCGGCGCGGCGAGCGCTGGGGCGTGTTTGGGCCCAACGGGTCCGGCAAGACGACGATTGTGTCGCTGCTCTGCGCCGACCACCCGCAGTCGTACGCGCTGCCGATGCGGCTCTTTGGCCGCCGCCGGCTGGTCGACCCGGCCGACCCGGGACCGCCCCTGACGTTTTGGGACATTCAGGCCCGCATCGGCCACTCCAGCCCCGAGGTCCACCAGCACATTCCGCGCCGCCTGACCGTCCGCCAGACCGTCGAGAGCGCCTGGGCCGAGACGTTTCTCGCGCGGCCGCGACTCTCGGCCGAGGCCGTCGCCCAGGTCGACGCCTGTCTGCGGCTCTTTGCGGCCGAGCTGCAGGGGCATGCCGACGGCGATGGCCTCTCTCCCAGTGCCGGCCCGCTCGACTGGGCCGACCAGCTCCGCTTCGGCGAACTCTCCTTTAGCGCCCAGCGCGTCCTCCTGCTCGTCCGTGCCGCCGCCAAACAGCCCGACATTGTCGTGCTCGACGAGGCCTTTAGCGGCATGGACGAGTCCGTCCGCGACAAGTGCGCCCGCTTCCTCTGCGACTCCCTCACACCCCGCCAGGCCCTCATCTGCATCGCCCACGTCCGCGAAGAGGTGCCCGACGTCGTCCGCGAGTGGCTCTGTCTGCCCGAGGCCAACACCGGCCTGCCTGCTCGCTTTGGCCGTCTCGACGGGCCGCTGCGCACCGACCGTCGGCGGTGGGAGGGGATATGGGGGGGGTAGAGAATCAGATACCACAAGGCTTAATACTGTCCTAACTTTTAAAATGTTGATTCATCTTAAAATTCTCAAAATTCTCAAAATTTCAAATTCCCAAAATTCCCCAACGCCAAAAATGTGTCCACATCGTCCTCCCTTCCGTTTTGGTCCAACGTGTCGTGGCCGTCGTGCCTTCCGTTCATGGTGCCCTCCATCTCTCCTATCATACAAATCCTCCTTTCACTTCATCTCTCCCCCCCCTCACTCTACCGCCCACTAATACTGCTCATCTTCTCGCTCATCTTTCCCCCCAAGCCTCCCGCCCACTCCGGCATCTTGAGCGACAGCCGCACCCGCCCCTCCACCACCATGTTGATCACGTTGATAATCGCAAACGTCGTCGACCCAATCGCCCGGAACAGCGCCAGACTCGCCACGGCCCACATGATGAAGCGCAGATAGTAGTTGTTGCCCAGGCTGGACGACCCGTACACCTCGGACACGGCCATGGCCAGGATCGCGTTGGCAATCATCCAGCTGACCACCATGTACGTGCGCACGCTGCGGTAGTAGTCCTCCTGCATCTGCGACTCGGACGGGCCGTCGACGGCCACCTCGACCCGGTCGCGCAGGTTGCGCAGCGCCTCGTCGTAGCCGCTGTCAATGTCGAGCTGCTCCGACGGCATCTCCAGCTCGACCGTGCTGCCGTGGCCAAACGCACCGCCCAGATCCGTCCTCAGCACATTGTCGCCCTTGGTGCCCCACGTCACGTCGTGCGTGTTGCAAAACGCGTACACCTGCAGCGTGCAGATGTAGCTCGGCAGCAGCGCAAAGTACTGCGCCGACGACGTGAACATGTGCCACGGATCCAGATACAGAAAGGACATGAGAAAGTAGAGGCCGACCGTCGACATGGTGGAGATGATGAGGCTCGTAAACACATTGTTGCCAATGTAAATGTCCGTCGTCTTCTCCATCTGCGTCACAATAATGTACAGACACGCAAAGGTCGTGTACGCCATGATGATGGCGTAGATAATCATGCCGGCCAGGTACAGCTTGCGCGCGCCCTGCGGGCGGTTGCCGAGCGAGAGGATAAACTGCGTGCAGATGAGCAGCACGCACGTGTAGCGCAGAATGATAAAGATGACGGCGCCAACGTTGTGGCCAAAGGGGTCGCTGTCGGCGTCGGCCAGGCCGCCGGCCACAAAGTAAAAGGTGAGGTAAAAGTTGGCGAGCGAAAAATAGGTAAAGAGCAGCTGCACAAACTGGTAGAAGAATTCAATGTGCAGCAGCACCTTGCGGGCGACCGAGTGGTCCGTCTGCCACAGCTGGCGAAAGTGCACCAGCGAGTAGACGGCCGCGAAAAAGGCGCCGTTGAGCCAGCGCCGCCGCTGGCTGATAAACTCGGGCACCGTGTCGGGCACGTCCGTCTCGCCCGTGCAGCCCTTTACGTACTTTAGCACCCAGCGCTCGCCGCGCTTGGCCACCAGCTCCCAGCACAGGATCCGGTCCTCGGCCAGGTACATGTTGGCCGTAAACACGTCGGCGTGCTGCCCGTGCAGCGTCTCGCCCTTGAAGTACTGGCTCAGCGGCCCGTGCCCCGTCTCGTCGTTTTGCAGCGCGTGGTAGCGGTACGCGCTCAGCGCGCCCGGCAGCACCGTAATGTAGCCAAACACGCTCTCCAGCGGCTTGTCCAGGATGTTGCTCATCTTGTACTCGAAATTCTGCGACGCCACCAGCGGGTTCAGCAGGTTGCGGCCCATGCGCCCCTTCATCGCCTTGATCTCCCCGCACGCCCCCGCCACGTTCGAGTCCGTGTCAAAGGCCTTCCACAGGTGGTACAGCGAGTTCTTGCCCGGCTGCGTCCCCACATCCAGCAGAATCACCACATTCGGGTTCAGCGCCTGCCCAAACGCGTTAAAGCACCACCGATGCGAGTTGAGCTTGCGCTGGTTGCGCTCCTTGAGACAAAAAATCATCTGGCACGGCACAATGCCCTTTTCCGCCCCCTTGAACTTGAGGTCCGCGTCCAGCGACACCTGCGTCGTGTACTCGTACACATGCGCCTGCACCGCCTTTTGGTTCACGTAGTTCTTGGCAATGCCGTGCTGGTACACGCCCATGGCCGCGAGCGCGTCCAGCGTCCGCGGGTGGATCTTGTCGCGGCCGTCCGACACCACGCACACCACAATCTTCTGCCACCCGTGCTCGCCCCAGGTCCGCGACCGGTTGCGTCCGCAAAAGTGCGCAATGTTCTTCATGATCGCGTGCATCGTCCGCGTGAATCCGTACACGTCCTCGTTGTACATGGTCACGCAGATAAACAGCTCCGTCTCGCGCGCGGTCCGTCCAATGTTTTGTCGCAGCTTGTAGCCCCGGCTCACAAAGTCGTCCGGGTCGCACGTCACCGCCGTGTATCGCATGTGTGTAAACTCCACCTCGTCCCGTCGCGGCAGAAAGCTGAACAGGATCGTCGGGATCTTGCACTCCAGCACCAGCTTGCCGTTGATCAGCTGCACCGCCTTCTTGGCCATCTGCGGCTCGCGCACGCCTCGCCGCTCCTGTCGTCCCTCTGGTGCCGGCCCGTAGTGCTCGACCTTGGGCCGCACCTTGCGCGGCTGGCCGTCGTCGTGCTCCTCGCCGCCCTCGCCGTCCTCCCAGTGCTGGCCGTCGCCGTCCATGTCCTCGTCTCCTCCCGCCCCGTAGTGGTCCGCAATGTCGCCGCCGCCCTGCAGCGTCGACTGCGACAGGTTGCTGTTGTACGTCGCCAGCGGCTCCCGGTACTCGTCGACCTCGTCGCCCTCGCGGTACGACTCTAGCCCGCTGCCCGACAGCGAGCTCTCCTCATCCTCGAGCGGGATCGACACCGTCGCGTCGTCTGCAAACGTCGATGTCCGCACGCTCGGCGCCCCCGAGAACAGCGGCGCCGGCGGCAGCGGCCGGCGCGGGCTGCCGCCGTACCGCGAGGATGGCGAGCCCGGCCGCGGACTGCCGTCCAGGTCGGCCGGCTCGTACTGCACCGGCGGCACCCGGCCATAATCGGATGTCCGGTGCCGTCCGCGCGCCGGCGACCAGGGTCGTGTCGGCGATGACGACCCCGAGCGAAACCCGCTGTTGCGGAACACTCCGTACGACTCTGGCGGCGGCATCATCACCGGCGGGTCCAGGATGGAAGAAGCCCGCGAGTCGCCCACGAACGGGTCGGACACGGCCGATACCGTATCGTAACTGACCGCGTTAGCAGTGCCCGGTGAGCGAGACATGCGTGGCGAGTATGTCGAGTAGGCTGCGCGCGATCCGTCCACACTGCGGACGGGCGTGCCTCCAGCCGAAGCCGGCTCGTGGGCTCGGCTCTCGAGCGACTGCACCGCTGCTGCCACGCGGCTGGGTGGCCTGTAGCTCTGGTCGCCGTCGGAGACGTACGAGAGGTTGGATGACAGCGGTCGAATGCCGGGCACCGCGTGGGATGTCGGCCGCAGCGCCTCGTCGTCCCGGCCGTCAAACGATGTCAGAAGCCGCACGGCAGCCGGGTTGGCGCGCCGGTCGTCGCCATAGGCGAGATAGTAGTCGGGTGGCCGCGCGGGCGAGCCTTGGTCCATGTTGGCGGATCTCTGAGGGGGGGCAGTTGTGATGCTGCGTGTCAAGTTGGAGAGCAAGACGAGGTGTAAGAAAAGACTGCAAATGGAGCCCACCAGCTTGTGAGGACGAATGGCAGTTCTTGTGCTTGGAGCTATGCGCAAGCGCCCGCACAACGACACCACCGTTTGTTTAGGTTGCCGCCGACGAATGTTGACTCGTTGCCCAGGCAACCCCGCAAAGCACTGACGTATGGGAACCGCGCGTTCGACAGATGTGGGGCCAATACGAGCTGCAGGTCCCCCGCCTTGTCCTGTTTCGGATTCATCTTCATCGATCTAGCGATTTGTTTATCTTTTCTTTCTCCATCACAGCCGTTGCCGCCACTCCGCGCCCCAATTGGTGGAGTATGAAACTTGCAAGACACTTGTCGCTTCGACGCTTACTCCGTACCCGTCCCGTTGCAGCGTACCTTGCCATATTGTCATGTCGTGTACTTTTGTAAGTACGTGCAAGTACGCAAAACACAATGCCCTTGCAAAAACAGACAGTTCCGTGTACTCGTACGACGTCCAATAAGCGAAAGCGAATGGACACGAGCGCGTCTCCAAGATCGTGTCTACTCTGTAAATTCTGTACTACGCAATGGTATTAACATTGAAAACACTATCAAAAACGCCGTCACTAATGCCGATACCCGTGCTTGTTTGTACTCGTAGTGACAACTTTTCAATGACCCGAAAACACAGCCGTTCTCTCCACTTATTCCTCGTCCGACTCGTCCTCGGGAATCTGTCTTGGGGTTAGCGGCGCTCCAAAATCAAAGGTCACACCTTCTCTTACATCAGCGTGGAAATCCCGGCCGTCCCGCGTCGCCTTGATCATGCCAATGCGGATGCAGAAGTCGCCAAAGCGCTCGCCGTCCTGCCGCTCCAGGGCGTACCGCTTCAGCAGCGGCTTCATAATGGCCAGAATCTCCTCCTCCTTGATGCTCGACCGGTACAGCTTGTTCAGCCGCTGGCCGTGGTATCCGCCGCCAAGGTACATGTTGTAGGCTCCGTACGCCTTGCCGACAAATGCCACCTCGGCCAACCACGGCCGCGCGCAGCCGTTGGGACAGCCCGTCATCCGCATCACAATCGAGTCCTGCCGCAGCCCGTTCTCCTCCAGACAGCTCTCCAGCTTGCTGATCAGCACCGGCAGGTAGCGCTCCGACTCGGCCATCGCGAGGCCGCACGTCGGGAACGCCACACACGCCGACGAGCTCATCCGCAGACCCGAGAACTGCACGTTGTCCAGCTTGTACTTCTTCATCAGCGCCTTGATCTCGTCCAGATCCTCGTCCGCCACGTTGCTGATCATCACGTGCTGGTTGCCCGTCAGCCGGAACTCGCCCTTGAGCACCTTGGCAATCTCTCGCAGACCTGTCTTCATCTGGAACGTCGGCGTGTCCTCGATCCGCCCGTTCTCGATAAAGCACGTGAAGTGGTTCAGGCCCAGCTCGTCCCGCTGCCATCCGTACGTGTCCACGTTCGACTCAAAGTGGAACGGACGCGGCGCCCCAAACTTCTGGCCCCAGAGCTCCTCCACCTTGCCCTTGAACACCTCCACCGTCAGGTCGTCGATCGTGTACTTGAGACGCGCGTGCTTGCGGTTCTTGCGGTCACCAAAGTCGCGCTGCACCAGCATGATCTTCTCGCACGCAATGTGGATGTCCTCCGGCCGCACAAACCCAAACATCCGGCCTGTCTGCGGGTACGTCTTCTTGTTGTTGTGCGTCGTGCCCATGCCACCGCCCGCAAGCACGTTAAAGCCCGCCAGCTTGCCGTCCTCGCCCTTGATCGCAATGATGCCCACGTCGTGCGCGTACACGTCCGTGTCGTTGTGAGGCGGAATCGCAATCGTGATCTTGAACTTGCGCGGCAGGTACGTCGGCCCGTACAGCGGCTCAAAGTCCTGCACCGCGTTGCCCGCCACCTGCGTCTTCGAGCCGTCCTCGTCCGTCAGCCAGATCTCGTGGTACGCCGTCGTCGCCGGCAGCAGGTGGTCGCTGATGCGCCGCGAGCACACCAACACCTCCCGGTGGTACGCCGACTCCGTCGGCAGCGAACTGCACATGACGTTGCGGTTCACGTCTCCACACGCCGCCAGCGTCGTCATCAGCGCCCGGTTGATCGCCTGCATCGCCGGCTTGAGCTTGCCCTTGACAATGCCGTGGAACTGGAACGTCTGCCGCGTCGTCAGCTTCATCGTCTCGTTGCCGAGCGTGTCGCAGATCTCGTCCATCTGGATCCACTGCTTCGGCGTCGACACGCCGCCGTCCAGCCGGCACCGGATCATGAACGAGTACGCCGGCTCGAGGCCCTGCGCCTTGCGCTCGTCCCGGAGGTCGCGGTCGTCCTGCATGTACGTGCCGTGGAACTTGGTCAGCTGCTGGTCCGACGCGCTGATCGCTCCCGTCGACGTATCCCGGAGGCCCTCCACAATCGTGCCCCGCAAAAAGTTCGACTCGATCTTCATGTCCTCGTTCGTCTTGGGCGCCGGCTCCTCCGGCAGACCCTCGACCTTGTCCACGCCCAGCGCCGCCCAGATCTTGGGCTCCCATTCCTGGTATCCCGTCTGGAAACCGTCGGGGTCCTGGTCGTTACCGAGCCCAACGTCCGCCAGCCGCGTGGCGCCAAGGTTGGCGAGCAGCTTGTCGAGGTCCTTGCCTGGCTTGTTGTAGTACACCCGGTCCTCCTTGCGCGGCCAGTAGTGGCTGTCGCCAAGCGCCATGACCGAGTAGTTGACACCCGCCAGGTCCAGCTCGTTGTTGTCCTTGATCGCATCCCAGAACGCGCGGCCGTTCTGCGGGAATTCTCCCTGGCCAGCGGTGGAGCTGATAAACACAATGTTCTCCTCCGTCGGTAGGTCCTCCAGAGGGTAGTCCTCCATCGCCATCACCGTCGTCTTGAGGCCCCGGGACCGGCCCCGGTTGCCCAGCCGCTTGGCTAGCGTCCCGGCGTTGCCGTTGTCCGAAGCAAACAGGATCGTCAGCGGCGCACCAAACAAGCCCTCGAGAAGCACATTGTACGCATCCCGGGCCTTGCGCTTCTGCTGGTGGCGCACCTCCGTGCCGTAGTCCTGCGCAAGTGTGGCTGCAAAGCTTGGCTCCTTCTGCATGAGCTGGGTCAGCTTGTTGTCCCGGTCCAGGAACTGCTGGAGCTCCTTCTTGATGCGCTCCGAGTCCAGGGAGAAGTTGGGCTCCCCCTTCGCCTCGTTCTCGGGGTTCCACCGGTACAGAGGCCAGTAGCCCAGATCGACGGCAGACTTGGTCTCGCGCAGGATCGTAAGCGGCGAGTCGTGCTCGCCAAAGTACGGCAGATACGCCAGCACAATGGAGGGTCCGTTAAACTTGTTCGCCTCGTCCATGGCCTGCAGCACTTGCGTGTACGAGCTGTACACGGCAACGGACGCCACGTAGGCGTTGCCGTAGTTCATGGCGTACAAACCAATGTCCTTCTTTCTCCGGCTTGCATCGGCGGCCACGCGCTCCGAGTAGGGCGTCGAGTCGATGATGAGCATATTGACGTTTTCGCCCGAGGTGAGCACGTGGTGTACACCAGAGTTGCCCAGGTCGTAAGACCAGGCATCGGAGCCAACCAGCCACAGCGACTCCTTGTGGAAGAAGTGCTTGTTTTCCAGCAGCTTCCGGGATGCGGCAGAGCGGTCGATGTTGAAGTGTGCCAGGACCTCGTCGGCCACCTCGTCGGCCTTCTGGTTGTCGTTGGCCACGGCCGCCCAGCGGGTAAGCAGGCGGTTTGGCGTTGCCGTCAAAAAGGTCTCGGACACGGCCGCACGCTTGACGTCGGCAATAAACCGCTGCCGGTGCTCCTTCCGCGCAAGAAGAGAACCAAAGCCGAACTCGGGCGTGGCCGAGACGGTAGCCGAGATGCCAGCGTTCTCCGACCCCAGGGCATTTGCCACGTACAGCCGATCGTCAAAGAGCTGGTTCAGGATCTTTGTGTAGGCCGTCTCGGTCTTGGGCTGCTCCAGAGCGTACCCAGGCTCGGTCACTTTCGGGACCTCCTGCGCGCCCACCTTGAGGTTTTGCACCGGCTTAGCAGCCGTCAGGTTCTCGTGGATGGTGCGCAGAGCCTCGCCAACGGTCTCGCGCGTGAGGTGGCCGACCTGGTATCCGACAATCGTCTCGACGCCGCCAGGCCCGCTCCTCACCGTCGTCAGGACGTCTAGCAGGGTTGGACCCCACTTTGTGGTCCGCCGGCTGATCTGCTCCAGAACGGCAATCCTCCGCACGCTCTTGGGCAGGGCGTTCAGGAGCTTGGAGCCCAACCACGGGCGGTACAGCCGGGGAGTGAGGACGCCCGTGTTGCTGGCCGCAGCAGCCGTGGCGAATAGAGCCGGGTCGGAGCCAAAGACAAACAGGCAGTTCTCGGCGTTGGCAGGACCGGTCCACTCAAACGCGTGGTACTTGCGGCCAACGGCGCTCTCCAGCTGCCGCCAAACGGTCGAAACGTATTTGTAAATGTCATCCGAGGTGATGGCCGAGACATTGGACTCAATCGTCGTCGCCGGCGACAGTGGCGGCGACGCACTCGAGGCGCTCAGCAGACTGGACTTCTCAGACGCCCGCGTGGAGGCCATGGCGCTGGGATCGGCGGGGAGCTGGAGGCTGGCCGCAACCGTCGACTGGGCGGTGGGAGTGGCACTCTCAGGGGCATCCGACGCAACGGCAACGCGGCCCTCGTCAACGTAGATGGACGTACCCGAGGCCGGAGCAGCCTGGAAGCGGCGAACGGTGTCAATGTTCAGAATCTGGCGGACGGTCTCGACGTTCTCCGGTGCTATCGGCGCAGTCTGGGCCAGGGTCGCGGGGTTGAAGAAGTGCACCACACCCTTCCCAGAGCGGATGGCGAGCGCATGCGCCGTCAGAGCCATATCCTGGGCCTCCTGGATGGAGCCGGACTGCAAAAACGACCAGCCGGCATTGCGAATGGCGGTGATGGCCGAGTAGTCGGGGAGCTGGGCAGGGTGGAGTGCCACATGGAGGACGACAGGGAAGTTGGCGAGCTTGTAGAGGTGTGCAACAGAGGAGAGCAGGATGGTGGAGCTGGTGGTCACGGAGACGAAGCGGCCCGACCGAATGGGGCCGAAAACGGAGAGCAGCGGATCGGTGTTAAACCGCACACTTTGGACCTAAGGACGCCGGCCAATGTTAGCCGTCGGAATGCAATCGCACTGGTGCCATGACTGTCACAAACCTCTGGAACGGCACCCTCTGCTGCCGCCACAATGCTGGGCGCCTGTGCCTTCTCGAGGCTCTTCAAGTGCGCCGAGAATTCAGAGTCGACGTCCAGCGACGACTGGACCGAGATGACCACATCGCTGGCCAGGTATGCGATTCTTGCCACTGCGAAAACAACGAGTCAGCATTGCCGTCAAAGAGCAATTCGAGAGATTGTGGCTTTGGTTCCCGTTGGGAAATGGGACTTGGATTATAAATGCAAGTCCCAACCAACATCGCGGGGCAGGCGCGAGAGCGGAAGGAGCATCCCAGAGTAATGCAGGAACGCAGAAAGGGAAAGTGCTACGTACCTGCCTCTCCAGCAGTCTTGACCGGAGTGGACGAAGCCATTGTAGGCGCAATTGACTCTCTTTCCCAGGATGAGGTTGACGGCCGGGAGAAGGACTTTGGAGAGAAGGGAGAGAACAAAAAAGGCGTACGAGAGGCGGGAGGAAAAGACCAGAAAAAAACCAATCCACTACTTCGGTCTTGTCACTAACAGATGCGCTTAGAGGCCATGTACCCCGGGACAGAGACGGGCTAATCCTATTATTACTCTTTCTCCCCTCACGGAAAAAAAAAAGTGAAAAACTGTAGTACAATGGTCCGTTCCTCATCCAGCAAAGGGTCGTGGCTCCGCCGTCCTACAACGTTTTTCGCTGCCATCCTTGGGTGCTGACCACTCAGCGCTCCAGGTTGTCGATTGCGTGATCGTTAGCGTGTCGAACAAGAGCTCCCATACCTAACGTGAGTATACTGTATTAATAAGGGAATGTCCCCCGGAAGCCGTTGCCTGGTTGTCCAGAAACAGGCTTGTACTGCGGTGAGGAATGCCGACGGAAGCGGTCTGGGGCCAAAACTGTCCACCTGAGCACCCTTTCGGCAGCGATCAAAGTAAACTGTATGAAGCCAATGAGAGCATGTTCAAATCCCGATGACAACAGCGCCTCCAGGTGGGTCGGCCCCTCTTTTTCATGACAGGCGCATACAATCCCGAACAGCGAGGGCGGCCTTTATTCGCCGTCCAATGGAGTCTGATGCCATTGGAAGCTTGCTCGTGATTCTTGGTGATTGCGCAAGCAGCGCTCCATTCCAATTTGTAGTAATATGCCGATATAATGCACATTCTTCATGTAAACAGGAGACAACGAAATGGGCCTGGAAAATGGTACAAAACACCCCATATCTCCTTTCCCTACATATGAGTAATATCATTACTCTCTACCTGTACAGTAAGCACTCTCAAACGGGAGGATGCGTGCTTTTAACAACGTCGTCTGCCGTATTACTCGTACTCGTAAAACGGAAGTAGTTTAGATCACGCTCACTGTGGGGTTCCTCTTCAGGAGTACTCGTACTGGTATTAGAAGCAGCCCGAACATATTTACACAAATCCAATACCCTTCCATGACCAAGAAACGCCGTCGTCGTAAATGCTCGCTTCCCCAACAATAAGGCAAAGAGCGTCCATTCAACAGGATGCCCCTTGCTACACAGTCTTTGTCGCTTCTCGTCTTCCGTCGAAAATGCACTCATGCGGCGACCGGCGTCCGGAACTTCGCTCCAAAATCCCGTTTCCAGTCATCGTCTTGGGCGTGGTTCAGCCAGTAGCCACGCCCGACTCCGACAAGTGCCCGACCGACCTTGCCCCTCCAGCCCTCGCCGGCCGGTGAGCCGGCTGCGAACGGATTGTGGCCCTTGCCGCTGCCCGTGTTGTCGGACCGACGGCCATAAGCAAGGCTGTGGTTTTGCCGACCTCCTCGGAACGACCGCGAGCCCGTCCGGAGACCCGCCTCTTCATCCACGATGTCGTTATCTGCCGCATCGTCACGGAGGGTGCTGCCAGAGCCTGCCTCGTCCTTGTCCTCGTCCGTGCTGTCAATGCCACCATCGTCGGCCGCCAGTGCTCGCTCCGCCATACTATCGCCATATCGCTGCAACGCCCGACGCGCATAGGCCATGACCACCAAGCTAAAGTAAATCCTCACCACCGTGACGATGATGATCAGCGTCAGGCTCGCCGCCGCCTCGTGAGAACCTAGCCAGCCACCACTGCCGGCCGTCACCGTGTCTGTTGCTGAAGCCGCCGCAGAGGAGCTCGCCACCACCGTCGATGCTGTCGTTGTCGCTGTTGCTAGGCCTGCGCCAACAGCCGTTGCCGCGGCTTGCTCACGGCGAACCATCGAGGTCGGAGTCGGCACTGTCGTCAGGGTCGATGTCGAAGCAACGGTCGATGCAACGGCCGCTGAGGCGGTTGCGCTTGGTACCGAGCCATTCTGGGCCGCTGCACCCGCTGCAAGATACCAGCTCACTGCAAAGACGGCTGTATACGCAGCGTTGGCAACCGTGTCTACGGCATACGCCCATGCCAACACCAGATTCGGCAGCGGCGTCTCTCGTCGGATGTGCGGAATACATATGGCAAGAAGAATGAGGATGCCGAAGTTGTAAAGGTAGGCCGAGAGCTGTGTGGCGGAGAGGGAGTAGCCCGTGAGGATGGCTAGGAGACCGTAGAACCCGGTGAGTTTGTTGAAGAGGAGCATCAGCGAGATGAACTCCGTGCCCATCTGAAGGGGAACGAAGCCAAGGAAGGTCTGCGTGTTGTTAGTCGATGCTATCAGGCTGAACCCGGCAGTCCTAAAGCCGCGTCCTACCGCGTCTGCGATCCCTTGTTTTCCCAATCTTTGCAACTCACTTTTGGCCGTGGCAGCCTAAGCCACGGTGCCCGAAGGGTGGGATGAAATGCCATGAACGCTTCTTGATGCTGACTAGAAAGTAAAGAAGAAGAAACCCGACTGCTCAGGAGACAAAAACATATGCTAGAATAAACAGTGTTTAGCAATCCAGCCGGGGGCAAAGCGCCTCCGAGAAATTCAAGTTATTCGGAATGACCGGCATCATTTACAGTTGAATAGTGGGTCTGCTCCATATCGGTGCCGCCGCACAGTTTGACGTTTTTCCCGATTTGTGCCCAAGCGTCTTCACGTGACTTCTGGCTGACTCATGTCACGCTTTTGCGGCAACGGCTGTGGATGTCACGATACTAGGCCGCGATGCCGTAACAGAGGCTGTGCCTTCCCTCCCATAAAAGAGACTTTCACTCTACCATGAAATCAATCTTTCTGTCCCAATTCACAGCAAGGTCTCATCTATTTGCACGAGCAAGCACCAGCACAAAATTTCATCTTCCGGCTGTCCTCTCGTCAAATACAAAAGTTAATTCATACGCTATTTTGTGGTAAGTTTTTTTTTCGTCTCTAAAATACTGGAGAACCCCGCAGTCTATTCTAGTATTTGTCTGAACGTTGCTCTGCAATCTTCTTCTTGCTTGTAAATATCCAAAAAGAGTCTCTCATTGAACAAGTAAACTCTTAGTTGGAGTGAGACAGGTGGCAGGCAGAAAGCGTTTCTTTCATCGCAAAGGCAGTTGCGCCATTTATCGACTGGAGCCACGTTACGAGCGAAACGACCCTTCAGCCACCAAAACTCACCCAACATGGCGGACACGGCCCAGCTGATCGAACAGTCCAAGAAGGCTGCGGCTTACCAAGCCGTGAAGGACCACCTCGAACCCACATCCCGGCATGTCGGCATTGGTTCCGGATCCACCGTTGTCTATGTAGTCGAGGCCATTGCCGCTCTGGGTGTGGATGTCACCGCGCCCATGACCTTTTACCCCACCGGCGACCAATCCCGGGCGCTCATCGAGGATGCCGGCCTGCGGCTCGCTAGCATTGCGCAGCTGCCACTGCACGGCAGCCTCGACGTCTGCTTTGACGGCGCGGATGAGGTTGACGAGGACCTCAACCTGATCAAGGGCGGCGGCGCCTGTCTTTTCCAGGAGAAGATTGTCGCCACATCTGCCAAAAAGTTCATTTGCGTGGCCGGTACGTGACCTGGCATGGAGCGTGTGCTTGCGTATGCCAAAGCAAAGAAACGCCGATCCCTAACAGCACAGATTATCGGAAATTGTCGCCACGTCTCGGCACAAACTGGAAGCAGGGCATTCCCATCGAGGTGCTGCCGCTGGCTGCTAAGCGCGTGCTTGCCGAGCTCGTCGAGCTGGGATCCCAGAAGCCACAGATCCGCCAGGGATTGCCACGCAAGGCGGGCCCTGTAGTCACCGACAACAGCATGTGGCTGATTGACGCACCGTTCGCACCTCTGCAGCTGTCCAAAGAGGGGTTGGCAGCGGAAACAGACGGTGCGAACGGCGTCTGGACGGTGAGCGGTCTGGCCGATCGGCTAATCAAGATCACCGGGATCGTCGAGACTGGCCTTTTCACCGGTCTGAACGGGTATCAAATCAAGTCCGGCCGTGGCGGCGCACAGAAGCCTGTCTCTGCGTACTTTGGCATGGCCGATGGCAGCGTGCAAGTCCGCAAGGCGGATACTTGAGCAGAGACAGTGAAACCAGCCATGTATATACGGTATAGGCACAGTGGAAGAACTAGATCCGACAGACAAGCATCTCCCGTTTAGAATAGTAGTTTTGAATAGCACACGAAACAGAAGCAGAGTGCGAATAGGCTATTATGGTATGCTAAAAAGAAAAAAAGGAGAAAAGGCACACGGCACATTCTCCATGGCCGATAATTTCATTCTTATTATACAACGAAGTATGCTGGCCCAAGACGAAAGAGAGAAATACGACTGTGCTTGGCTCTCTGTTTAGCTTGGACTGTATCTTAATACGAAGCAAAACAGCCGGCTCCCAGCTTCCGGCTTCTGGCCTTAGCAGGCACAGCCTTCTTGGCTTGCTGGCGTGGTGGTCGTCTTGACATCGATCACTACATTCGTCAGGGACCGCTTGCAAGACAGCACTTAAAAGGGGCGCAGGGGCGAGCTTACTCTGGCTTGACGCTTGTGCAGCGGCATCTGTTCCCTCCATGCCGGGAAGGGCCTGTGCTATTCTCTTGAACAGCGGCTTCACGTTATGGCCGACCTTGGCACTGGTCTCCACAAACATCAGGTTGTTGCGCTTGGCCTCCTCCTCTCCTTGTTGTGTTGTTACTTCGCGCTTGTCGTTCAGATCTGTCTTGTTGCCCACCAAGACAATGATGACGTCGTTTCCACGTTCTGCACGGACATCATCGATCCACTTCCGGGTGTTTTGAAAGGATTTTGCGTCTGATGAAGCGCATCGGTTAGCGCCACTCAGGGGGGAGCGCGAGCACGGTCCAGCTCAAGGAGTGTTGCTCACTAGAAATATCGTAGACCACCACTGCGACGCTCGAGTCACGGATGTAGGAGGGGATTAAGCTTCGGAAGCGCTCCTGACCGGCTGTGTCCCATAATTGTAATCGAACGGTCCGGTCTTCAAGGTACATCGTCTGTAGCAGTGTCAGGTGGGACAGATCGTCGGAGACATGAAGACGCATGCGCCTATTTCAGGAGAGCCCACCTTGGACAGAAAATCAATTCCGATAGTGGCTTGATACATGTTGTCGAAGGAGTCGTACATGAATCTCGTGATCAGAGACGTCTTTCCCACTGCCAGAGCCCAATCGTCAGTACTGTTCGACCGCTATCGGACGCACGTCGAGTTGTGCCAGTGAGGCTTTGGGATGCATACCGCTCTGCTCGCCTAGAAATACCAACCTAGATGGCACGGGACGTTAGCTTGCCACTCTATGGATACAGAGCATGCTTCCGGCTTCAAGCCCGGGATCGCAGGGGGATCGACGAGGGAGGGTCTTACTTGTATTTCTTCAGCGGGTTGTTGTAAGACCCGCCAGCACCCGTTTGCGCCATCGCTGCTGTTGAGGGGAGTGAGATCGAGCAAAGGTTGCCGGTTGCACAAGCAAGTCGAGTAGGTTGCTAGAGAACGCAGGAGCTGAATCGTGGCGCGACAACAATGCCAAAAAGAAACGTGGCCGGTGCGAGATTAGCGAGGGTGACAGAAAGATGGCTCGTCGATTGTCAGCCGTGTTGGTCAAAAAGGGGTTGCGGCTATGTGGGCGAGGACAGCTCGGACGATTGGGGGCGGTGTTGTGAAAGTGGCAGACGTTGAAGATACGGTATCGGCGGAGGAAGTAATAGCCAAGGGTCGGGGTCTTCGCCAAGAGCGTAGTTGTTGGCGTGCTGGCGACTCCACAAAGAGGTATGCGAGCATGGATAGAACATCATGGAGCATTTTAGGCGTTGGGCCAAATTTCGGGTCATTACAGCGACCGCCGCTAAAGGTCACGTGCCGATAAGAATCGAATATTCTTATCGCATCGAGAAAAAGTGGCAGAAAATGAAATTTCAGCAAGCCCACTGGAGAGTTACTTGGAGAAACTTTCGACCGCTAACACACCCGATTCCCAATACAACAAACCACCCAGACACGATGCCGGTCCTGAAGCCTCTGGCGGGGTCGCCTTCCGCTCCTCAGCAACACAAGCAGCCTTCGAGAAAGGGCAGAAAGGCGTGGAGAAAGAACGTCGACGTCTCCGAAGTTGAAAAAGGCCTGGAAGAGCGCAACGAGCAGATCCTCACGGGGTACGATATTGACGGTCCAGCCTGGTGCACGACAGAATGCTAACGATGCTACAGAGGCGTCATTGTGGAGCGCGAGTCCAAAGACCTGTTCTTGGTGTCCGAGGAGGCAGACGTGGAGATTGCGAGGCAACTGCCCAAGAAGTTCAAGTCTTTGAAAGCAGACGAAATTATTGCACAGCGTTCGGTGGTGAAAGCCGTTTCTGGACGTAAGCGAGCCGGAGACATTGCCAAGACCACGGATGGCGTTCTCCCGACCAAACGGCAGCGCACAAACTATGTGACACAGAAGGAGGTTGTGCGTCTGCGGCAAGTGGCCAACGGCCACCACGACACGACGATTGAGATGGCCGAGGCCGACCACGATCCGTGGACGGTCAAGGACGAGAAGACCGACCTGGCACACAGCAGCAGCGGCCAGTTCTCATTTTTGCCCAAGGCGGCCAAGGTCAAGGCGCCCGAGACGCTGAAGCACGCGCCCATCTCGCTGGCGGCGAGTGGCAAAGCGGTGCCGGCCGTCGCGAAGCCCAAGGCGGCCTCTAGCTACAACCCCATCTTCCAGGACTACGAGGCGCTACTGACGGAGGAGGGCAACAAGGCGGTGGAGGCGGAGAAGAAGCGTCTGGACGCGGAGGAGGCGGAGCGGATACGAATCGAGGCGGTGGCGCGGTCGGCGGCGGAGGCCGAGGCGGCGGAGAAGCGCGCGGACATGTCGGAGTGGGAGGAGGACTCGGCGTGGGAAGGGTTTGAGAGCGGCGTGGAGGACGAGGGGGTGACGGCGAAGCGGCCGAAGCGCAAGACGCCGGCACAGCGCAACCGGGTCAACCGGCGCAAGGAGGCCGAGGGGCTGAAGAAGCACGAAGCGATCCGGCTGCAGCGGGAGGCGCAGACCAGCAAGATTGAGACGCTGCTGGCGGAAGAACAGGCGGCACGGGAGGCGATGGCGGCTCTGTCGTCGTCGTCGTCGGAGAGCGAGGCGGAGGGCGAGGACGGCGACAACGTGGTGCTGCGGCGGCGGCAGCTGGGCAAGTTCCGGCTGCCGGAAAAGGATCTGGAGCTGGTGCTGCCGGACGAGCTGCAGGAGTCGCTGCGGCTGCTCAAGCCGGAAGGCAACCTGCTCAAGGATCGGTACCGGAGCCTGCTGGTGCGTGGAAAGGTCGAGGTGCGCAGGAAACGGCCGTTCCGGAAGCTGGCCAGGACCAAGGTGACGGAGAAGTGGGCGCACAAGGACTTTCACTTGTTTTAGGTAGCATAGACTCTGGTACATGTATGCACTTTGCGTGTACATTAGGTAAAAGCGAATGCCGTTCACTGTTCGAATTGCTACGTCATCGTCTGATGTTGTAACTAACGCGCCTGCCGAAAACTGTCGACTAATATTAGATCCTCTGCGGCTTCCTGCGCGATCAATTGGGCCGCTTACCTACCTAATTTTCTCCTAATTTTCTCGCTATCGCTCTCGCTGCAGCGTGCTGACTGACCCACCCCGGAATTTCGGAGCAACAACTAGAGGCCGGCGCCGCCCCAGCGGAATTTTGGGTCCAGGGGACAAGGCTGCGAAGGCATGCGCAAGCACTGCTGGGGCGCAGAACGCGACTCACTTTTGGACACGGCTAAGAACGTGTGTTCAAACCTGTTAATTGTGTCTTTTTGCCTTTTTATTTCCTGCCACCATCGCCCCCCCCGGACGGAGGACATCTTTTTCCTCCCGACGCAGCCGGTCAGGGCAGCATTTTTCGCCCCCCCCCCCCCCCCCCCCCCCCCCATCCTTTCACCCCACTCTGGTCTAGTTGCGATGAACGCTGCAGTCGCTCATGCTACGGGGTCGGCGGCCCGGCAGCGAACTTCTACGCTCCGGCGCTCCTGTGAGGCCTGCCGGACTGTCAAGGCCAAGTGCGTCTTGGAATGCACTGAGACGACTGCCCAGTCCAAGTCCTGCAAGAGGTGCGCCGCCCCTGTTCTTTCCAGCGAATCATTGCGGGCGACTGACCTCCAACAGGTGCACAAACCATGGCCTGGACTGTGTGTTTGAAAATGCCTTGGCCCGACCCAAGAAACTCAAATATACAGCGTGGGTTCCTTTTCTCACCATTCCACGTGACCCAACTAAAGATGCTCTACCAGTCGCACCCGAGTGAAGGATGTCGAAGAGAAGCTGGACGGGCTGATTGCCCTGATTTCTGCGAGGAATGAGGCTGCCGGACACGCAGCGGCTGGAACTCCGGCAGCCCCAGACGCTCCAGAAGCGACCGTGCCGGCACCGCCTACCCCATCTTATGCTCCCGTTGTACTGGCGCCGCCGACCTTGCCCTCCAAACCACAGCTCACCTTGTTTCAACAGCCGTACTTTGTGCCAGCACCTGCCCGGATGAACTTTTCCTTTGGCGAGCCACCGACAGGGACACCCGTTCTGTCCTACCCCGGTCCCTTCCCCAGCACAACTCTGTTTTTCGACGATGTCATTGACCGGGATATACTGAGCGAAGAAGAGGCACAGAGGCTGGTGGACAGGTATATCGCCTGTTCCGAGGCGCAGTTTCCCTTTGTGTTACTGCCCCCATCGGCCGCCCTGAGCTCCATGAGGAGAGAGCGGCCCTTTGTTCTCTTGGCCGTACTTCTTGTCGGGGCCGAGCAGGCCCTGAAGCCGCGGCTGGCTCTCGAGTTTCGCAAAAGCCTCGCCCAGGCTACGATTGTCGAGTCCAGGGGCAGTCTGGACGTCTTGCAAGGCCTGCTGATTTTCTGCACATGGTGAGTGGTGGCCCTCCCGAAGCCTCTCTGGACGACGGAAGCCAGTCTGACAAGACGCGAATAGGCACCATCAGTACTTCAAGTCTTTTAGCAACCAGCTGTACCAGCTGTCGCAGATGGCCGTGTCCATGGCCGTGGACCTGGACCTGTCGCAGTCTCTGGCCTCCTTCTATGCGGGATATGCGCCCATTATGGACAACGTCTTCCAGCTCTGTGCCACTGGCAGACCCACGCCAACCACCGCCAGAGAGTATCATGACGACATTGAACGAGCACGCACCTACATGGGCACGTACTGCATGTCGACGAGCATCGCCACGATATACCGGAAGCCCACACACTTGCAGTTTGACGACCGGATCGCCCAGATCACGCAGGTGTTGGCAAACAGCAAGGAGGCGCCGGCCGACGCGCTTCTCTTGCCACATCATGTGAACATTCGCAAGCTGACGGATGACATTCGCCGCGTCTTCAACATGGACAACGTCAACGACAGCACTATTATGGACGGACGCTACATTGACACCATGGTCAAGGATTTCGAGCGACGATATGCACAGATCCGCGACACCATGGCCGCCGAGGCCTGGGACAATGGTATGTTTGTTAATGTGCTGTCTTTCTCCGTCCGGTAGTTCCCCCCCGAGCTGACTTGACGTCTGTGCAGCCTCTCTCAAGTGTGCGGTGGCCTACGTGCCCGTTTCCATTTACGAAGTCGGGCTGCAGATGACGGCGGGCCACGAGTCGGCCTCGTCGTCGGCGCCCTGCTGCAGCTGGTGCAACTCGCCCATCCGGCTGGCCATTATCATGAAGTGCATCAGCGCGGCGCAGAACTACATCACCACCTTTCTGGAGCTGCCCGAACTCGCATTCCGCCAGTGCACCATTCTGGACGTGACCCGCCACATTGATGCCGTCCTCTTGCTCGCCCGTGCGAGCCTCGGTTTCGACACGAGGGCCTTTCAGGCCGGCAGCGGCAGCGGCAGCGACACGACTGTGAATCTCCTGGCGACGGCCGACCTGGAGCGCTATCTGGTCCTGTCCGAGCGCAAGATGGGCGCCATGGTGGCCAAGCCGGCGGCGGGCGCGGAGGAGACGCGGGACGCGTTTTGGAAGCTGCGCCAGATTTACCAGTTCTGCCTCTGCTGGTTCCGCTTGAACGTGCGGCGCACCACCGACACGGTCGAGCTGATTGCCGAAATCGACCCCATGGCGAACGCCAAGATGCACGTGTCGCCCATGACGTGGCTCAGCCGGGGCTCTGAGCTGGCCGAGCTCAAGTCCGACCCCATCAACGACGACAATTACCACAGCATGTTTGCCCAACGAGACGGGCCCGAAGTGCGGCTGCACACGGACGTCGAGAGCATGCTGATGGAGCTCAACGTGTGCGAACGGTCGGTGGCCCTCTTGAAGATGACGACGCCTTCCGCACCGGCCTCCTCGGGCGCCACCGCCTCCAGCTCGACCCTCGGGTCCGTGTCGTCGGGATCCACGGCTGAAGCAGCGACACCCGCAAACTTCATTCCAGAGGCGGATCCGGCACTGACGGGCGAGCTCGGCATGATGTCCGACATCGAAAACACGGCCGACATGGATCCGTGGAGCTCTTTGATGCAGACGTCACCGTGGTTCTCATTATGAGCACACGGGGGGACTGCGTTCTTTGTACTATAGTGTAATGGCCTCTTTGTGGATATACTCTACTTTCTAAATCCCGACTGTCTCCTTCCTATGCAGGAACACTGCGCCTCTCCAGTGAGTTCCGACACGACAAAATACGGGGAAACCAACAATCATGGCAGATGTAGATAAACCCGGCCGGAATATATTAAATGCTTAATAGCACATCAAATCTGGTAACATCAGCATGCCGTCAAGGGGGTGAAAAGAAGAAGCGATAAACGTACCGCGTCCAAAGAGACCCCGCGAGGCCCAGTCCATCATCAGCAGGGCGCGGGTGCGCAGACTGACGCTCTCGGTAAAGTAGACACTGCGCCAGGCATACGCAGCCCAGAGGCCGCCGGAAAAGGTAAACTTGCCGAGATCAAAGACGGCCGAGTTGCCAATGTAGGCGAGGTTGCCGAGGTGGTGGTACTCAAAGGCCTTGTAGACGGCGGCGTCGAGGTCGCCCTCCTGGATCTCGTTGGCAGCGAGGCCGGGGGCGGCGCGGGCGAGGCGGTTGAGCTTCGCGGCCAGGTACATGCCCTGCTGGTTGGCGCGCTGGGCGGTGGCGGGCAGGCTGGTCAGCTTGCTGTCGATCTGCTTGAGCAGCTCGCGAAGCTCGCCAAAGTTGAGCGTGCCCGAGTGGTCCTTGTCGAACTCGGAAAAGAGCTTGTCGAGGCGGCGCAGGTGGCCGACGGCCTGGGGGAAGCGGCGCTTGACGTCGGAGGCGATGGCGCGCCAGTCGGCAAAGTGGATTTCGAGCGTCTCGGGGTCCTTGCCGTGCTTCCAGGCCAGGTTGCGCACAAAGGTGACAATGTGGTCGGCCAGGTTGTTCTGCACGGTGCTGCAGTCGCCAATGGCGTACACGTCGCCGAGCGGCGCGCCCTTGAGCCGCAGGTGCGAGTCCGTCTCGAGCGCGTGGCAGTTGTTCTGGCTGGCGGGGCCGAGCTTGGCGGCCAGGCGCTGGCAGAACTCGGTCTGCGACACGCCCGTCGACCACAGACAGAGGCCCTGGGGCAGCTCCTTGGTGACCGTCTTGCCGTCGGCGCACTTTTGCGTGAAGACGATGCGGTCCGGACGGACCTCGTTGACGCGCGAGTTGGTCAGCACCTCGACCTGGTCCCGGGCAAAGTGCTCCTCGGCGTAGCGCGACACGGCCTCGTCGTACGTGTTGAGAATGTGGCTGCGGCTCTGGATCAGGTGCACCGAGATCTCGTTGCGCAGCAGCCGCGGAAAGTGCCGGACCAGGTCCTCGTTCAGCATGTCGTACAGCTCGGCCGCAAACTCGACGCCCGTCGGCCCGCCGCCGCTGACGACAAACGACAGCAGCCGCTTGCGCTCCTCGTCAGGCGTGGTCGGCAGACAGGCCAGCTCGAGGTTCTCCATGACCTTGTTGCGGATCTTGCGCGCGTCGTCAATGTCCTTGAGGAAGAAGCAGTTCTCGAGGCCCTTGACGCCGTGCGGGTTCGTAATGGAACCGACGCCAATAACCAGCTTGTCGTAAGGCACGTAGAAGCGCATCTCTTTCCCGTTGAGGTCGGGCTGCACCACCTCGACCAGCTTGTAGGAGAAGTCGACGTCATCGGCGCGCGCGCGCAGAAAGTGACCGTGCACGCGTTGCAGGATGCGCCGGATCGGCTCGACGAGCGACTTGAGCTCGAGCGTGCCGACCGTGGCCGAGGGCAGCATGGGCGTGAAGAGGAAGTAGTTGGTCGGCGAGATGACGGTGATGTGGTAGTCGTCCGGGTTGATTTCCTTGAGCATGGCCACGCTGCCCCAGCCGCTGCCGAGGATCACGAGCTTGGGCTTGTGCTTGGTCGCAATCTTCTCGGGACAGTCATCGTCGTCAATCTGCACGTCGTATACCGGCAGGTTCTTGGGGCCGCCGCGTCGGGGGTTCAGCGCCAGGTGCGACACGTCCACCTCGGCGTAGTCGGCCGACTCCTTGTAGGTCGTGGAGTCGTAGATGAAAAAGGCAACGACGCCGAGGCCGACAAAGGCGATTGAGCCGCCGAACCAGGCGAGTGTCCTGTAAAAGAACTTGACGAGCACGTGGCGGGGCTTGGGCGCTGGCGTCGGCAATGCTGGTGGTGTCGGTGATGTCACTGTTGATTCGAAGCGGACGCCCAGGACGAGTCGGTGCGCCGTGGGCCGGCGGATGGCCAGGGACGACGCACGGGCACTTGGCCACCCCGTGCGGCGCAATGGCACGGATGAGAAGCGGCGGATCGCGTCCTGTCGCGGCCGCGCTCGCAAGCTCAAAGTCGGTGTCGAAGGCGACAGGGAAGTCCGGAGAGTGCCGGTCCACACGAAAGCTCCGACATGGCGGCTGGCTCTGACCCGTGCGAGTGGAACGAGGGGATGCACGGCGGCAGACATCGCGACAAGAAGCGCAATGATGGTGATGTGGGCTATCAGGATCTTTCGTTATCAGATCTCCATGGATGGACGATGCGACTGATAAATGCCAGAAGCAGCAGCTTTCAAAGGATCAGACTGTCGGCCGTGAATACGGCAAAAAGAGGGCGAGGGAAGCACAAAACGAAGAAAAAAATGGACGCTCTCAAAGCATGTCGCGGGCGGAAAAAAAGAGTCTGCAAAGGGAATGGAGAGTCACCCAGATAGAGACAGATCTGCGAGACAATTGGAGTGGAGGGGTGAGATATTTTTGTGATAGGAAGGATCTCAGTGGCAAGTGTCACGCTTAGGTTATACGGCGTTTTACTATACGTCGTATTACTCGTGCTCTCTGTTAGGAAACTACGCTCGCCGTAGCGACTCTTCCGTTGAAGCCGATCCCACCGCCAGTCTCTGCGCCCATGGCAGCCTCTGCTGCTTTTCTCGTTCCCATCACGGCCGGCCGCGCGTGGTGCTCTCCACTTGGAGCCCTAGTCGCCGAGAGCTCCCAGCTCCAAGTGGGCTCCCCTGTGGATTGGGCCTGACTCGCCGTACTCCGTACACTTGCCCATTCGCTCCGAATCGACCCAGATGTCCCCGCCAAAGCCATAGCAAGCCAACTCTACGTCATCGTTTTGCGTCCATGCGCCATTTTGCATCCCTTGTAATTATAGTGGCCCATCTGATGTCAGCGATCGTGATCGGATTGGCAGGTGCGAGGGGCTGCACAACGGCTGGCGGGCAGGTGCCACTGCATTACGGTTGATGCAAGTGTAGAATAACTTTAGAAAGCGCGGCCAGCCGGTAGTTTATTTCAATGTCGTGATTCGGATGGAAAGTCGAAATTCGAAAATTGGGAGAACCAAAAAAAAAATCGACAGTCATTGGCCTCGACTCGCTTCTCCACCACACCTCCGAGCCGCGATCGGCCGTTCGCATCTACGAGAATATCTATCTCGGGGTTTCCTGACAATTGTCTGTGCATTCGGCCCTTTATTACCCTAGGTCTTTTTCTGGCCGATGCGTCTCGGCGTCCGCCTCTTTTGCACGACCAAACCTGCCTTGACAATGGCAGCCGCTACAGCGGTCGCTGGTGCGACGCCGGCTACGGCGCCGAAGCCGCTGATCAACTTTCTGCGTGGCTGGCCGCACAAGAGCCTGCTGGCTGCGGACCGTCTGAGCAAGGCGGCCACCACTGTGCTCGCCGATCCGGAGCGGATGCCGGACACGTTGTTTTACGGTCCCGACCCCGGCTACCAGCCGCTGCGGGAGAACTTGGCCGCGTATCTTGGCGCGGTGTTTGCCCCGCACGAAGCACCGCTAGACCCGGAGCGCTTTTGTATCACCGGCGGCGCCAGCCAGAGCGTGGCCAACCTGATGCTGTCCTTTTCAGACCCCGTCTACACCTCCAACATCTGGATATGTGCGCCCTGCTACCACCTGGCGTGCCCCATCTTTGACGACGCCGGCTTTGCTGGTCGTCTGCGAGCCGTGCCCGAGGACGACCAAGGCATCGACGTGAAGCTGCTCGAGGCCGGTCTCGCGGCGGCGACGGCAGCCGCTGGCGACAGCAAGCCGGCCAAGTGGCATCTGCCGACCGACCGCAAGGCCTATCGCCACATTATTTACATCGTGCCCACGTCGTCCAATCCGTCCGGCCGCACAATGACCGTTGCACGTCGCGAGGCTCTCGTGCGACTGGCCCGTCGCTACGACGCCCTCATTGTGGCCGACGACGTCTACGACCTGCTGCAGTGGCCTGCCACAGGGCCCCTACAGACGGCCGTCACGCTGCCGCCATCGCTGCCGCGGCTCGTTGACGTTGACCGCCTGCTCCCGCACGAAATAGACGGCGAGGATGTCACGCAGCAGAAGCGATTTGGTAACGTCGTCTCCAACGGATCCTTTAGCAAGCTTGTCGGCCCTGGCGTGCGCACCGGTTGGGCCGAGGGCACGCCGGCCTTTGCGTACGGACTGGCACAGACGGGAAACTCAAAGTCCGGCGGTTCGCCCAGCCAATTATGCGCCAGCCTGGTGAGCGAATTGGTGAGCAACGGCGAGCTCGAGGCCCACCTGCGGGACGTCGTGCGGCCAGCGCTGCAGCGACGGCACCGGGCCCTCGCAGCCGCGATCACAACGCACCTCGGCTCGCATCTGAAGTTTGAAAACGACGAGACGCCAACATACGGCGGCTACTTTATCTGGCTGCGTCTGCGGCGAGACGACATCTCGGCGACGGAGCTGGCTCAGCGCGCAAAGGCGGCTGAGAATCTGGTCGTGCCGCCGGGGTCCATGTTCCGAGTCAAGGGCGACGAGGCGGCGGCGTCGTTTGACCACCACGTGCGGCTCTGCTTCGCCTGGGAGGACGAGGACCGGCTGGATGAGGGCTGCGCGCGGCTGGCTCGCGTGTTTCGAGACTGGGACACGCAGTCGGCGGCGGTGACGGCAGACGTCACCGGCTTCGCGGACGAGTTCAAATAGAGAAAACAGGCTTGGGTATATGCTTCTATCCTACACGCGGCTCTGATACAATTTTGTGATATGCCAAAGCACAACCTACCACCCCCATGTCCGCGATGCCGCCGTGAAGACGGGTGGCTTCCACTGGATGCGGTCCGGGCTGATGGTGCGGCGCTGCTTCTTGAGGGTGGCCTCGCGCTGCTCGAGCAGGCGGCTGGGGATGACGACCTTGTGCTCGCCCTTGTGGTAGACCTGCATGCGCAAGGCCTGCAGGGTGTGCTCGACGTCCTGGGTAGTCATGGCGAGGGCATTGGCAACGGCCTCGATGCTGCACTTTTCGCCGCGGTCATTGTAGCCGGCCAGCAGGTCGATAATGTTCTCGGTCCAGTACTGGCGGTAGCTCAGCAGGCCGAGATCGGACAGGGGCTTCTCGGGAGAACCGAGCTTGCCCTCGATACGCGAGAGCTCGTAGGAGAACTGGATGAGCAGACGGCCGTAGCCCTTGCGCTGGAACTGGGGCAGGGTCAGAATACAGGCGACGTTGTAGCCGTCGGCGCTCTCCTTTTCCTTGGAGAAGTAGCCGACCAGGTGGACGCCCCTGTCGTCGCGGGCGGTCATGACGTAAAAGAGAAACGGGTCGACGTCGTAGTAGAGCGTCTTGTGGTCGAGGAACATTTTGGACAGAAGACAGAGGTTGCGGCACCACGTGCGCTGGCGACGGCCGTCGATTTCGAAAAATGACACGTAGCTGTCGCGGTAGATCTCGTTGCCTGGCGGATGCTGCAGCGTGCACTTGAGCCGGTGGCGGGTAAAGGCCTTGAGGCTGCCGTGGTAGCCGAGACAGAATTCGCAAATGTAGACCACGTCGACGGCACTAAAGGTCTCGGGATACGGCGAAAAGTACCACGGGTAGAGGTCGTACTTGCCAAACTGCACCTTGGCAATGTTGCGGATCCGCGACAGCTCCGTCGGGTTCTGTGTCATGGAGCCGCCGGTCCGCAGCTTTTCGATTTCCTTTTCGCGGCTGAACCCCGGCGTGGCCGAGGCGCCGTCCTCGTCGTCGCCATCCGCTCCGGTGGTCGGTGTCGCCGCGGCCCCCGTGCTCGTGCCCGCCACCGTCTTGTCGTCGCCGTCGTCGCCGGGCGTGCCCTTTGGCGTCTGGCCCTCGGTGAATTCTGCTTAGTCAGCCAGTGGTCCTCTCAGCTGCAATCGCAACGGCCGCATCGCTCACCCGTCCACGGATGCGGCGTGCCCGCCTCGGAGGCGCTGCCCTGGTCACGCTTCGACACGCGACGCGGGCCCGTCTTCTTGGACACGGCCGTCTTCTTGGACTGCGCGACGGCACCCTTCTTCTTGGTCTCCTTGGGCTTGTCCTTGTCCGGGTTCGGCCACTCGACGTCCTGGGTAAAGTCGATGCGCGCCGCCGGCACCCATTCGTCCAAACGCTTGTTGAAGTTGTCAAAGTTGCAGTAAAAATGCCGTCCGCTCTTGGTGTCACGCACGCTCAGCACCTCGGCGCGCCGGTAGGTTCCCTCCTTGAGCACCATGGCGATGCAGCCAATCTTGATGGTGTCGGGCGTCGCCTTGCCCTTTTCCCGGGGCTCGCCCGAGCCCACGGACGCATCGGGTTTCATGATGACCGGAACCCGTCGCGCAATTGATTTGATGAAAACCAATGTTTTTTTGATGAAATGCGACCGCTCGCAAAAAAAGTTGATGGACGGTGTAAGTTGAGGCAAGTTACGCTGAAGCTCTGGACTGGCCAAAGTGCAGTAGCGGGGGGCGATAAGATAAGTTTTTTTTTTTCTTTTCTGGTTGGCTACTTGATGCAGCCTATTCTTCCAGACACACTTTAGCAACCCACGACCTATGCACAACACCCGCCATGGCCGCAGATCTGTCGTCCAACTGGAAGAAGTTGCAGGCCCAGATCAAGTTGGAGTCATCGTCCAAGCCAGCAGTCCAGAAACCGCCAGGGAAAAAGCCACAGCCAAAGGCCGTCACGGGGAAGAGAGCGCGCGCACGTGAGGAGGACAGCAGGACGCCAGGACCGGCGGCCAAGAAGCACAAGACAGAGTCGGAGTCGGAGCCGAAGCCGCAACGCACGCGCAGGAGAAACGTTCGTCCGGGCGCGAGTGCAGCCGCCATGGGTGTGACGCAATCTTCGCGGATTGTCGAGACGGTCGCCGGCCGCGGAGGCCAATCGTCGCGAGCGGCTGTGTCGGCGACGGCGGCGACGCCGTCGCTGGCGCTGTGGGCGGAGGATCACGACATCTCGCCCGAGGACCTAGCGCAGGCCTACGGGCTGGGGCTGCCGCGGGGCCGTGGCCGTGGCAGTGGGGGCGCAGCCGGGCAGGGCGCCGAGTCCTATGCGGCCACATTGGCGGCAGCGGCGAAAGAGGACCGCGAGAACGGCGGCCTGACGACGGGTCTGGAGGTGGGAAAATACGTGGCGCTGGACTGCGAGATGGTGGGCGTGGGCGAGGGCGGACACGACGACGCGCTGGCGCGGGTCAGCGTGGTGGATTTTTTCGGGCGGCAGGCGTACGACTCGTACGTGCAGCTGCAGTCGGGCCAGCGGGTGACGGACTGGCGCACGGCCGTCAGCGGCATCGTGGCGCGGCACCTGCGGCAGGGGCGGCCGTTTGACGAGGTGCGGACACAGGTGGCGACGCTGCTGCGCGGCCGCATCCTCGTCGGCCACGACGTGAAGCACGACCTGCGCGTGCTCGACCTCAGCCACCCGCCGCGGCTGATCCGCGACACGGCCAAGTTCTCGGGCTTCAAGCAGTACGGCCACGGACCCAAGCCGGCGCTGCGTGTGCTCGCCAGCGCACTGCTTGGCGTCGACATCCAGCAAGGGGCTCACTCGAGCGTCGAGGACGCCCGCGTCACCATGCAGCTCTTCCGGCTGCACAAGTCGGCGTTTGACATGGAGTGTGCCAACCGGTTCGGCGACGGCGGCCGGGCCGACGACGTGGCGGCGTCCAAGAGGCGGCCGCAGAAAAAGAAACACTGAGTGTGAATCATGGCGATTTTTTTCTATATACCCAAATCATAGCATCGGTTCAGGCCCAACGAGAATAGACAGCATAGCTCATGAGAAAGACTGGATGGCTCGTGAGAAGTACGGAATGGATCGTGAGAAGTACTGCTTTGAAACTACTCGTACATATGCAGAAACTAAAGCGACAATGCTTTTTCAAATATGATACAACGGATCCGTGCCGCCTATCGGTCTTATGGCGAGCTTTCTTTAACCCTCTTCGGAGGCCTTCCTTAACGTCACTTGCCTCTGTCGTAGTTCGATCAGGTCCAGCCTCGGTCTCGACGGCAGCCACAGGTGTCTGATTTTCCCCACTGCCCGACAAGTCTTTGGGGCTGCTGGTGGCATCCGGGGAACGCAGGGGAAGCTCAAGGTCGACCAGCCAAGCCGGCTGGATACGGTGCTCATAAGTTCCCTCAATGACCGCGTTGACGAATAGTGTGCTTCGGCCTGGCTCGATGCTGTGGTCGTCGCCCGCACAATGGCTTGTGGGATAAAAGGCCGTCTCGGTAAAGTGCTTGGCTTGCTGTGCCGTAGCATCGGTTCAAGAACAATGAATAGACAGCATGGCATATGAAATAAGATTGCCTCTGACAGGCCACCAGCTGGTGGCGGTGTCTAAAAATTAGGCCAGAAGGCGCATCGCAGCTTGATAATTATGTACACCGAGAACAGCAGTGAGGATCAAACGATCCAAAAAGGGCAAAAGCGACTCCCCAACACCAACAACATACTCCATCTCGTCCTGGCACAGCTCTGGTAGCTGCATACCTGCTCCCGCCACTTCTGCCAGCAGCCATTTAGAATCAACCACCTCCCCTTCACCACCACGGTCAATCACCGACACGGCCCTCAGCCGCAACAAGTCCAATTTGGACGCAATGGACCCCTCATACAGGGGTTCCGTTGCGAGGATCCTATCGATGGGCCCTTTACCGATCTGGATCAGATCAATCCGGACGAGAAACCCTTGTGGGGCCTCGAACGAGATCCTCCCGTCGGACTCGAGACGAAAAGTAGGCGCGCCGGCCAAAACCGCCTCCAAAACGCCGGTTATCGGCGCAAGGGGCGCCGCGATGTCCACGTCTTCGGTCTTCTACCCCGAATTGTGGGCGACGCTCGCTGCGCCGCCAACCAGTATCAGCTGGTGCCGCAGCTCGGGCTCAACCAGAAGGGTGGTTGCGTGGAAGCACGCCAACAGTGCTTCGCGCATGGGCACGCTGATGGCGATGGGCTTCGGCATGACAGCTCAGAAGTTCGAGACCGAAGAAGGCTCGCCAAACGCCCCAAGAACTGTAGATTAGGATATTGCTCAAAGGCCATACGTATCAGAAACTACGATTTTGCTTACTGGATAATGGTATGGCGAGTAAAAATACCGTTGCAGGCTGTGCTGTCGATAATATCGTACTTTTATTATACACCTAACGTTACCTGGCGCCTACATGAAAGAGTAAACAGACGAACTTGTCTCTTCTTTAGCAATGTTTATTTACTTTCGTGCTGTCGCAATTTTGTAAGCCTAGAGGAAGAACGATGCAGCATCCCTAATTTTAGCCAATGACAGCTAAATGCCAAAGGCTTTTGCGGGAAACTCTCAAACGAAACGGTAGCAGCTACTCTATTGGGATAGAATTCAAGGGACAGCTAAAGTCTGAAGTTCGCACACCCATCCATGCTCAAACCGCAGAGACAACGCAATTTCAAACATAAGACTCGAGATGCCTATCGCCCATATCATAAAGTTCTTCTGGCCCTCTTAGTAGACCTTTCTTCGTCAGCTGTGGATGTTGTTCGATTAGGTGTCGTCTCTATCTTCACAGCAGTTATGGGTGCCTGCTGTTTTCCGCCACCTGGCAAGTCTTCGGGCTCGTTAGTGTCAGTGCCGTCGGAGGAACAAGGCGGAAGCTCAATGTCGACCAGCCAAGCTGGTTGAACAGGGTACTGATCGTTTCCCTCGATGGCCGCATTAACGAAGAGAGTATTTTGGCCGAGCTCGATGCTGTGGTCGTCGCCCGTACAATGGCTTGTAGGGTAAAAGGCCTGCTCAGAAAAGTGTTTGGCTCGCTGTGCCATGCTCTCTGCGCGCTCCTTGTCAAGGAACTTGCCCACGCGGAATCCGAGGCCTCGGAGGCTATCTACAACGGTCGATCTCCCATTATCGATATCGGCGAAATGAGATGGAACCGGGCTAGTTTTTTCCCGCCAGGCCACCAGCTTGGCACCCCAGCTTTCATGGATGTGCCCAAAGCAGTGAAGGCGTGGCCGTGCCCGCGCAACCGCTGCAAACAGGTCGGAGGCGCCCGCCCGCTTCAGCTCACCGGTCCTGTCCAAAATCCCAGAAGGTGGCCCGTGCGTGATGACAATATCGGTACCTGTTTGGATGGCAAAGTCGTGGCTGGCGCTTGGGTGGAACTGGAAGCCCCAGTCTTCGGCAGAGGGGGTGAAAGGACTTGCGTAGACCTTGAGTGCGGTACCATTCTCAAGGTGAAAGCAGTGAGTGCCTTCGTCCAAAAAACGAATACCGTGCGATTTTGCTTCCTCAAACAACTCCCGTACCTCGCCATACTTGCCGTACTCTCTGGCGACGAGATCTGGCTCCGATGACAAACGCGCGTCGGCAATCTTCTTCTTGAACATGGGAATGTCCAGGGTAAAGTCGTGGTTGCCAGCGATAACCAACTTGAGTGGAGCATCGATGGCTTTGATCTCCTCAAGCGTCGTACGGAACTCGGCAATCTTCGATTCGGTCGTCAGGTCGCCGCAGTGGATGGCCACATCAGCCCGGCCCGGGCTGCCCGCAAACCTCATGCCGTGGGTGTCGGAGAGGATGAGGACTCGTGTTTTGATAGACATGGCTAGATGTGCTGGCTTGAATTTGTGAACAGGGAAAGAGGGAAGGCACCGCATTTCTACACTGCAAGGAATATATATGCGCAAGACAGGCTCACATGTAAGTGTGGTGGCGATTTGTGATCATGGGCAGCTGAGCAGTTAAGATCATGGCTTTACTCATCGCGGAGCATTTCCTGTGCGTCAGCTTCCTTTCGCTGCTCAGCTTCGTCATTGAGATAGTTCTCAAGTAATCATGTTGAACTTTTGGACTTGAAACTGGTTTGGTCCCGTATTCGCGTTCGTCTAGTCATTAGGTATTCAATACGCCGTACAGCGGTCTTATCCTCGCACGGATTCCCTGGTCCTACTAGCAGCCTATGAGAAGAGTACTGGCAGCACAGTGTACCACCGGTCTGCGCACATACAAATCCTTGTAGCACGAGCCACGCTAAACTACAGTGCCAAAGGTACCGCCCACTATGCCATTAACGCGACGCGTTACATTTCCTCCTTTACTACGACAGCAACGACTCGCCAACCGCACACCATGGCACAGCCAATGCTCCAAATCGTTGCCGACGACGCGGCCACCCCACCGACACAGACCACGCCGCATCTGTTGCCGTGCCGCATTCACCATACGGGCCCTGTCGGGGCGACGGACCAGTACTGGACGCCCAAGACCAAGGGTGAGCAGGCGTGCAAAGAGGACAGAGCACAGCAAGACGAGGAGGCGCCGCTGACAGGTAGACAGGCACAGAGCACACGGCCTACTTTCGCGGACGGAAGCTCTGCGGGCGGACCGTACGAGTGCCAGAGGGCTACCGCGGCGTGGTGGGCGCGCGACGGCCATCGGCGAAAGAGCAGGCACGACAGCGAAACGAGCCGGACGAGGTGATTGACGTGGACGCCGGTGCGGACGAGCAGGTGGCACAGCGGCAGCAGGCGGCTACGGGCGGGCTGGCGGTGCTGGGCGAGTTTGAGGAGATGGTGGTTTGGGGGCACGACAGCACGCCGGACGGGGCGACGGACGTGTACATGCGCGGCATGGACGAATGGCTAGCATTATCGGCCCAGGTGAGAGTGATGCTGGCTCTACGAGCTTTGCGTGTGTTGGCTGCGGACTGAGTGCTGACTCGCTGACTCGCTGTCTAGTTACATTCGTACCCGGAACCGACAGATACAAAGGACACGGACACGGACAGGTAGAGCACACAGCGACGGAATGTCTTTTGGCTTGTTTGGGATTCTGGCGTTTGTGTGAATGTTCCAATGTATTTGTATCGCACTCGTGCCCTTTGTATGCAACCACTTTACGAATTTCGCGCCAGCCAATCGGCGCGGCGCATTGACCCCACTAGACGCGCCCAGACGCGTCGACTAGGGAGGGGCTGAAGGCGCGTTTTGCCTGCAAAATCAACGACGCAATTTAGCCTCCTCGATTTGGTTGTTCAGACAACCTCACGACTGCAACTCTGGCCACCCTCCCACCCACCCGCGTCATTTTCGAGAATTTTGCTCTCCGCCTTGGGCTCCCCGCCTTGCCATATCCATCGCCACTCCTTTCGATTTCTGGCCGCCATGGCTGCCTCCAGCGATGCCGGCTATCCCATGTCGGAACTTTTTGGGCCGTCGTCGGCGGCAGCAACGCCCCGTCACCGGGGCCTGAACTCGCTCAGCTCGTCGGCGGCGCGGCCACGCGGCCCGCCATCGGAGAGCATGGGCGCGCCCAGCGATGACGAGGGCGAGGGCTTTGCGGACGACCAGGTGCCGCGACGGACACGACGAGCCAACGACGAGCCGGTGCCGCGGGTCGACGACAAGATCGGCCTGGCGGTGCAGCACTATTTCGAGACGTTTATCGAAGAGTAGGTTGTGCCTTGGGTGTGGCTTGTGTGTTTCGGTTTTTTTTTCGATGTGTGACTGATTGGCCAGATTCGTCGAAGACCCGTCTCCCTCGGGCGAGCTGCCGGCCAGCGGGGCGCCGACGACTCGGTTCTACATTGCGCAGATCCACGGGATGCGGACGTACCAGCTGTCGACGTTCTACGTGGACTTTAAGCACCTGACGCTGTGGAACAACGGGGTGCTGTCGGAGGCGGCACTGCGCATGTACTTTCGGCTGCTGCCGTATCTCAACGCAGGTCTGCACAACATGATTGCCAAGTACGAGCCGCAGTACTTTCGGGAGCACCGACAGCTCACGTCGACGACCAGCGGCAGCGGCAGCGCGACGTACGGGACGCTGTCGAGCAGCAGCCAGGCGGGCTCGTCGCAGGCGGACATGGGCAGCAAGACGAGCAACCAGCAGACGGACAAGCTGTTCACGGTGGCGATCTACAACATGCCGCTGGTGTCGCGGATCCGGGCGCTGCGGGCGACCAACATCGGGCAGCTGCTCAGCATTTCGGGCACGGTGACGCGGACGTCCGAGGTGCGGCCGGAGCTGTCGCTGGGCACGTTTGTGTGTCTGCCGTGCAAGGCGGTGGTGCCCAACGTGGAGCAGGCCTTTCGCTACACGGAGCCGACACAGTGCCCAAACGCGACGTGCCAGAACCGGCAGGCGTGGCAGCTGGACATCCGGCAGAGCACGTTTGTGGACTGGCAAAAGGTGCGGATCCAGGAGAACAGCAGCGAGATTCCGACGGGCAGCATGCCGCGGACGATGGACGTGATTCTGCGGGGCGAGATGGTGGACCGGGCCAAGGCGGGCGAGAAGTGCATCTTCAACGGGATGCTGATGGTGGTGCCAGACGTGAGCCAGCTGGGGCTGCCGGGCGTGCGGCCGACGGCGATCCGGGACGACCGCACGGCCTCTCGGGGAGGGGGGGCGGATGCGGCGGGCGGCACGGGCATCTCGGGGCTCAAGTCGCTGGGGGTGCGGGACCTGACGTACCGGCTGGCCTTTTTGGCGTGCATGGTGATGCCAGACTCGAGCAACCTGGGCAGCAGCAGCAGCATCCCCAGCGGGCCAGACACGACGGGCGTGGACATTGTGGCGGCGCTGACGCAGACGGCACCGCGCAATGGGGCTGGCGGCGGCGGCGGCGGGTCCATGTCGTCGCAAGAGGCACAGGAAGCGGTGCTGAGCGCGTACTCCAAGACGGAGATTGACGACCTGCGCAAGATGGTGCACAGCGAGTACATTTACTCGCGGCTGGTCAAGTCGCTGGCGCCGATGGTGTACGGCCACGAGATTGTCAAAAAGGGGCTGCTGCTGCAGATGGTCTCGGGGGTGCACAAGGTGACGGCCGAGGGGATGCAGCTGCGCGGCGACATTAACATTTGCATTGTGGGCGACCCGTCGACGAGCAAGTCGCAGTTCCTCAAGTACGTGTGCCGCTTTGCGCCGCGGGCGGTGTACACGTCGGGCAAGGCGTCGTCGGCGGCGGGTCTGACGGCGGCGGTGGTCAAGGACGAGGAGACGGGCGAGTTCACGATCGAGGCGGGCGCGCTGATGCTGGCGGACAACGGGGTGTGCTGCATCGACGAGTTTGACAAGATGGACATTGGCGACCAGGTGGCGATCCACGAGGCCATGGAGCAGCAGACCATCTCGATCGCCAAGGCCGGCATCCAGGCGACGCTCAACGCGCGCACGTCGATCCTGGCGGCGGCGAACCCGGTCGGCGGCCGGTACAACCGCAAGGCGACGCTGCGGGCCAACATCAACATGTCGGCGCCCATCATGTCGCGGTTCGACCTGTTCTTTGTCGTGCTGGACGAGTGCAACGAGCGCGTCGACCGCCGCCTGGCCGAGCACATTGTCGGCATCCACCAGCTGCGCGACGAGGCCATCACGCCCGAGTTCTCCACCGAGCAGCTGCAGCGCTACATCCAGTTTGCCCGCACCTTCCAGCCCGAGATGACCGACGAGGCCAAGCAGCTGCTGGTCGAGCTGTACCGCGAGCTGCGCGCCGACGACGCCCAGGGCGGCGTCGGCCGCAACTCGTACCGCATCACCGTGCGCCAGCTCGAGTCCATGATCCGCCTCAGCGAGGCCATTGCCAAGACCAACTGCGTCGACGACATCCAGCCGCACATGGTCACCGAGGCGTACGACCTGCTGCGCCAGAGCATCATTTCGGTCGAGCACGACGATGTGGAAATGGACGACGACGAGCCGGAGGCGACGACGACGACGACGACGACGACGACAGCAAGAGCCACAGAGTCGGTCGACCGCGAGGACGTGGCCATGGACGGCGACGAGGAAGCCGCAGCAACGTCGTCGGCCACGCCGGCGACAGCGGCGACAGCGGCGACAGCAGCGACAGCAGCGACAGCAGCGACACCCACCGGGACGACTGCGACGGCACCCCCGAAAAAGTCCACAATCACCTACGACAAGTACGTGGCCATTGTCAACGACGTCGTCCAGCGGCTGCGCGACGACGAATTGGCCGGGCCGGGCGAGGGCGTCGCCGCCGACGTGCTCGCCGACCGCTACCTCGAGCAGCAGGAGGCCGAGCTCGAGACCGAGGCCGACTACCACCGCGGCAAGGCGCTGGTGCTGCTGGTGCTGAAGCGCATGGTCAAGGTGTGTTTTTTTTTTTTTTTTCTGTCCTTTTATTCTCCTGTACTCACACCCCCAGGAAAAAATCCTCATGGCCGTCCGCGGCGACGGCATGGCCGACGACGACGAGGCCGCTGCCGGGCCGTCGGACCAGCCGCTGGTCTACGTGCTGCACCCCAACTGTTCTTTTGAGGAGTATTAATGAGCGAAATGTCTGGACATGCATGAATATACAGCTACCATGCAAATCACGTGCACTGAACCACATCGATCCGATGCTTTTTCTTCTTTTTTTATCGGTTTCTACTCGTAACTTTCTGCGCTCCTCCAAACAAATAGGGGGCCTCCGGACCGCCAAAGACATCAGAGACGTAAGCCCTGTGTCGGCGGCCGTTCCAACGCCAGCCCTGGTCTCGGCATGTTGCTGCACTGCCCGCTTTTTTCCCACCCAGGCCCATTTGGCTCAGTGTCCGTTTGTCTCGCGCCACCGGTTTTCCGAGTTTTGGCCTGGCCGCTTTCCGGTGTCCTCGACTCCCTTCCGTCACGCGCCGGCCAAACCACGTCCCCCTTCCCCCACGACTGCTCCATAATGATATCTCTCTGCCGGCTCGACCGGCCTCTGTCGCCAGCACGTCCCTGGTCCCATGCGGAAAAAAAGTAGGAATAATAGGGGAGAGGCGTTGCGGGGAGAGAGAGCCTAATAAAAAAGAGGTTCTCGGGGGGTGAAAAGAGGGGAAGAGGAAAGAGAGAGAACAGTAAGAGCTGCCAAGGAAGGATAATGCAGAATGGGTAAAGCCGCAAGAACGGACAATATAAAAGACGAGCCTGCTGAATGAACAAAAAAGTGGTACACGGACGACGCAGAGGATCAGGCGCCCGGGCCGTCTTGACAAAAAATAGGAAAAATGGCATCCGTGTCTCGAGAGACGGCCGGGTTCTCGCCGGGGGATAGGGGGGTTCAAAAGGTCAAAAAAAAGAGGGCAAGACAGATGTCGTTCTGCCTCACGTCTGCACCGGGGCCGGCGCGTTGCGTGTCCAGTTGTCTGAGCGGTGTCGCAGTCCGCTAGCCCGCGATCGGCCACCGTTGCCGCCGCCGTTGCCGCCGCCGTTGCCGCCGCCGTTGCCGCCGCCGTTGCCGCCACCGCTGCCGCCACCGTTGCCATTACCACCTCCATTACCACCACCACCATTGCCGGTGCCGTTGCCACCAGACAGTCCCTGGTTGTTGGGCGTCACCGGCCGGGCCTGGTCGTTGCCGTGGCCGCCCGAGACCGAGTTCGCCGCCGCCGCCCCGTCCCGGCCCCGGTTCGCGTTCCGTGGACCGCGTCCGCTGCGGCCATGACCGGCCCGTCGCGGGTTGCTATGCGTCCGCGGCAGGGGCAGCCGCACCTCCTTGGCGCCGCCCGCCAGCCCCGGCATGCGAATGTTGACCGTGTACGGCGCGCCAAACGAGTCCCGCAGAAAGGTGTCGTGGTCGACGCGCGTCGTCGCCGAGAGCAGATACCGACGCGGCAGCGGCTTCGGCGTCGGCGCCGGATTCCACGCAAGCTCCGGCGCCTTGTGCGGCAGATGCACCGACGGCAGAGACCCCATCTGCTGCCGCTCAAAACACTCCTCGGCCATCGGCCGCGACGTCGTCGGCTCCTCGACCGCCGCCGTCCGCGGCCCCAGCCCAGGTCCAGACGCGCTCTTGGCCACCAACGGCGCCATCGCCACCGGTCGCTGCAGAGGCCCCGTCGTCGTCGTCGTCGTCGTCGTCGTCGTCGACTCGCCCGCCGCGCCCTTGCCGGCCATCGGCTTCGACGGAGACGTGGCCTTGCGGTTCAGCAGGTGGTCAATCTTGGCCTGCCACGAGCTGTCGTCTTTGGCCGTCGGCGACTTTTGGTTCCACTGCGACGCCGAGAGCGCGCCCTGTCGAGCTGCCAGCGCCGCCGCTTCGGCCGCCGCCGCCCGCTCCTTGGGCGGCAGTCGCACCACAATCTGCGGCGGCGGCAGCGACACCAGCGGGTGTGCCGCATCGCCGTCGTACACCGGATGGCCGTCCATGTCGGGCGGCGGCGGCGACTGCGAGCCCGGACGACCGCGGCTCCCGTGTCCGCCGGCCACAGCCGCGGCCCTCGGCCCAGTGGGCACTTCGCCTAGGCGGACATCCCGCGCCGGGAAGAACCGAGACGGCCGCGACGACTGCGGCGGCGTCACCGCCGTGGGAATCACCGGTCCTGCAGCCGCGTTGCCCGGCCGGTGCACAACCGATCGCTTGTTCTTGTCCTCGATCCGGTCGCCCTCCTCGCTCATGCGCGTCGGCATCCACGTGTCCTTGATGGCCGGCCGCAGGTCGTTGAGGCTCAATCCGCGAGCCTCAGCCTCCCGCTGCTGTTCCGCCCGTCGAGCCTTTTGCTGCGTCAACAGCTCGTCGTCGCTGGCCTTGACCGCGCTCGTCCATGTGCTCCGTGGCGAGCTGGTCGAGCTCGGGGGGGCCGCTGGCTGGGCCGAGGCCGTGGCTTGCGATGCCGGCGCCGTGGGTGCTGCTGGAGCTGTCGTCGCAGCCGGGGTCGCATTCTGGGTCGCTGCCGGTGCTTTGGGCGGGCCAATGGGAGCAATCGCAGACGCTGGCGCAGGCGCATTCTTCTGCGAGGCCGGCGGGCCAATGGGGGCAGGACCCTGCTTGCTGCCGATCGGAGGCACTGCCGGCGCGTACGGCTCCGTTACAAACGACGTCCCGTTGCCCAGCGTGCGGTTGCTGCTCGGCGCCGCCCAGAGATTCCGCGACGGCGGCGGTCCCGCGCTGCCCCACGACGACAGCCGGTCAGATGGCGCCGCAGAAGGGCTCTGCCATGGCTGCTGCTGCTGCTGCTGCCGCTTCGCACCCACTGCTGGTGCGTTGCTCTCAGGGGAGGTCGGCGTCGCTTGCTGCGTGCTGTCGGTCGCAGCCTTGGGCTCCGGCGGGGCACTCGCCGTCGGGGATGTCACCGACGGTGCCGCCTCTTCCTTGCTCGCCTCCTTCTTGGCGCTCTTCCTCTCCGGAGCCGGACCTAGCGCTTCCAGCTTCAACCGAATGCGCTCCCGCCGCGCCGCCTCCTCTCGCTCCTCCTCCTCGAGCCGCCGCTTCTTGGCCAGCTCCCGCCGTTCGCGCATAATCTTCTTTTGCAACTCGAGCTCGTCTTCGATGCTGGCTGTAACTACAGGCTGCGCCTCTGCCGGTGCAACTGCCGGCGCAACTGCCGGCGTACCAGCGGGCGCACCAGCTGGTGCACCTGCTGGCGCAGCCATCGGCGCCGTCGGTGCGTTTGTGTACGGCGCGACAAAAGCCATGTTTGGCGACGGCCGCGACTGCCACGAGCGCGTACCCGACGGGGAAAAGTTGCGCGGGGACGCCTGGCTGTCGCTCTCGCCCGTCATCGACGGCCGTCTGCCACCCATCAGGTCCGGCGGCACGTGCTGATCGACCGATCGACCAAGACGCTGCAGGTAGCCACTGCCGCCGCTGACGTTGGACGATGTGCGGCGTCTTCCATACGGTCCCTGGTCCTGCATACTGGATCTGTGCGTCTGGAACGCCGCCGACGGCTCCGGATGGTCAGACATGTGCGACGGCCGCTGGAGCAGTGTCGTCCCCGGCTGCTGTCTGTAATGCACGTCGCCCCGGGGACCGCCCCGACGGTCTGGCACAGGCTCCAGCCGGCCAGACTGCGAGTTGAATAGCTCCCGGTTGCCGTGGCCGTGGCCGTCCCTAAAGCCGCCTCGGCTGAAGTCATCCGCCGCAATCTCCTTGAACGGCGGCGGCGTCGTCCCGCTGTGCGGCGGGCCGTACATGTCCCTCTGCTGATGTGGTTGGTGTGGCTGGTACTGCTGGTGATGCGGCATGCGACCCGGCCCTATCCCGTGCGGCAGCTCCATCGCAACCGGCGGCGCCTTTTCGACTGGAGGAAGAGGTGCCCAGGGCGACTTCACCGGCGTCGGCGGCGCCGGCGGCTTGGCCACCAAGGTCGGCTTCTCCTGCGCACCCTTCAGGATCAGGCCCTTGCCAGACGGCAGGCCAGACGGCTTCGGGTGTGCAGAGTCCGCAACAGGACCCGGCGACGGTGCCTTGCCGACAGTGTTGGCCTCGTTTGTCGCAAGAGTAATCGGGGCCGTCGGGGGCTGCCAGCGAGCGGGTGCCTTGGCGACGGGCTCGACCGGTGCCGGCTGCGGCGACGGCTGCTCGTGCTCCTCGTGGTGTGGAATGGTCGACTTGGTGCCGTCGGTCCATCGTATTTCTTCCGGTGCCCAGTCCTCATCGTCGTCATCAATGTCGGCCCAGTTGGCCTCGCCTTTCGTGTCGTCCTGCTGTAGACGTGACGCTACATGGATACCGTACTTCTTAAGCTCTTCATCGGTAAGCTTGGCAGGTTCGGGGACGGGCACGGCTGTACGTGCATGTTAATTAGCTTGCGAGTCTTTTGCGTCTCTCCCAGCAAGACAGCCTGGCCACTTACGCCTGTTCTTGTTCCACACCGCACTCGCATCCGGCGCCGCCACGGCATGTCCGTTGGCACCGCCAGATCCCTTGGCCACAAGGCCGCCACCCGTCTTGGCCACCAGCCTCGGGCGTGCGGATGCCGAGGAGCTGGTGCTGAGCGTGGCATTGCCGAGCGTCGGAGAGGCCGTTTCGCCGGGCTTGGGTGTCGTGGACGAGACCGCCTTGGTGGCAAGGAAGGTCCTATTGACAGACACTGCCTTGAAGACGGCCGGTCGCCGGGCCGCCGATGACGCCCGCACGTGCTCCTTGTCTCCATTCTTAGTCTTGAGCGGATCTGCGCGAGATGCCTCAGTGTCTGAACCGCCGCTGATGCTAGGCTCCGCCGAGTTCACGAGATCATCGACAATATCGGCAATGTGCTTGTTGGAGAGCTCGTCGGGGGAAGCAGAAGAGGCAGGGCCTTTTACCACTGGGATGCTGACATCGTCATGGTTGGGCTGGTCGTTGATCTTCGCGGGCTGCCCAAAAAAAATACACATTAGAGACCAGAAAAATGAACGCGTAATAATTCACCAAAGAAAAACGCGCACGCGACAAGAGAAAAGCAGGGGCATGTCCACGGGCTTCCGTGTCGCCACGAGCACGGCCGACCGGCTCACTGCGCCAGAGCGCGACTTTGCGTCACGAGCCCCGATGCTGGGCAAGAAGGAAAATACTCACGGCGTCGGAATCAGATATAGCGGCAGCTTCAACGATAGTGCTGTCATGGGTCTCAGCAGCCATCATACGATGTGCTTAGCTCTGGATTCGTAGAGTTGCGACGGTGAGTAGCCGTATGCGTGATCGCTCGCAGAAAGAGAGGTCGGGGAAAGGTTTCAAATGTCGTCTATCGGCTCTCGAGTCGCGCTATGGCTGCCCAAAAGCGAGCCTTTGCGGTGCGCGGCGCGGCGTCGACGGCAACGGACACGGAGAGCGCGCGAGCCTCTTTGATGGTGCGAGACCGATGACTGCGCCCGAAATGCTGCTCGTCGGAGGCAAGGAGAGAGCAAGCTGGCCGGCTGAGCACAAGAGACCAGTGGCGTTATGCGTTGAAAAGCCCAAGGGTTTTCCACAATCCGAATTCGTAGCAAGCGATCGTCCCTGAGGGCGCGGAGGGACAGAATATGATAAGGGGGCGGGGGCGGAGGGAAGCTGGAGACGCCAGAGGCAATACGGCAATGGAGTCCGTGATGATACAGAAGGACAGTGAAGGGGAGAACGCCTTTTGCGGCTCGGTGCCGTCTTTTTTTTCCTACTGAACGGTTAGGGGACTCCTGCAACGCAACGCCATTGGCTGGGGGCTTGTCGGCCCTGTTTTGGCCTAGCGCCCTGCAGGCTGAGCAGAATACAAACGGCAATCACCCCCAAAACAAAACGGTCTTGCAGGTTTCAAAACGCTGTAGATGCCCAAGATCAGTGTCTGACTGCCTCCCGCCAAGGCTGCTAGTAGGCATGTACTGCATCCTCAGTTCCCTACCACGTTTCGCTTCACACACTACTCTCTGCATTCACAGTTTCGTCATGACTTTGCAAAGCTGGTCGCCTGCCATAACGGCCACGACCAATTTATCGCCTCCTGACCATTTCTCAGCTGATGGAAAGTGGACAGCTTTCAGCCACAAGCACACCATGGCAGATGCATTTTAGATTAGCTGCGGCACTTTGCTAGCCTCGACTGGCACGATCTGATTTTCTATTTTGGCGACATAATATATATACAGGCGTGACTGAGATTCGAGGGAAGCCTCTGTGCCCCTATCCCGTCTCGTTCAGCCCTTGAGCGTGCGATCCTCTTAGTGCGCGTTGTTCTTGTGGTGGCCTATTACAGTCAGCTCAAGAATATCTTGGTGCATCGTCGGCGGCCGTCGCTGGCCGAAGCCGACCGAGATCGGTTACTTACGCAGGTGGAAGTAGTACTGCTGGGCATAGCCAATCACGACAAGGACAGCCAGGGCCTGGATGATGGCTAGAAAGGCGAGCTTGTCAGCATTATGTCAAGTCGTGACAAGGGCGTAAGAAGGCGGGGGAAAACGTACGCTTCGCAGTCGAGTTCTTGCCAAAGTGCTTGGCCTGGTAGCGGCCGAGGATGCCCTTGGCCTTAACCTCCGGGGCCGGGCCGCGGGGGAGCTTCTCGTAGAAGCTGACAACGCGCTGCATGCGCACAGCGTCCGGAGCGCCGCCAATCGCCTGCGTAGAGAGATCCAATGTCAGCCACTGCCATCACCAAACCGCCGCCGAACCGCTGCGATTCGACCGTCAAAGTAATCTCCGTCTTCTCCTCCCCTCCAATTCGGTATGCATGTTCAGGAAACTGGCGCAGTCCGCAGAGCCGTCGCAGTCCGGCAATCGAAAGGAGGAAAAAGTAGCGCGTTTCCGTTCCATCACCACAACCACAACTGGCTAGCAATCGGTGCTGTTTCAACGTACCTTCGGCGAAGCAACCTAGATAGTTCAATTAGCAGGTGGGCTTTCCGAAGAGTCGTCCATTCGCAACAGACACAACGCACCTTGGGAGGGATGAGCGTCGAAAGCGCCCGGCGAGTGATGAAGCTCATTGTGCGTCTTTTTGTCGGCGGGCGGACCCAACGGAACAAAATTGGTTGAGAGGGGAGCTGCGGAAGAAACGAATTTTCTTCTGTTCGATGGCGACGCAATTAAGCTGTTGCGATGCCGGCACAATTGAGGAGGGCGGTGGTGGATGTATGGGCAACGAGTCGCGACGGCTGAGAGAAAACGAAGATTCCGAAAGCTTTCCTCCGGAGAAGCGGTTGTCCCCGGCAGCCAATCACGTGCCCCGCTGCTAACAGTTTTTCCCGGTCCCCCCAACGCCTCGGAACATCTTTTTCGCTTTCCACGCTTACCACGCTTTGCCGCATTTCCCTCGACTGTTATTCGCGAAACCGCCGGATTTCGAGGGCCATCATCGCCAGACGCAATTCTTCTCGACGGCGACCCTGCCACCCTGCCACCCTACCACCTCCGACCCACAAATCCTCTACGGTTCGATATCCGATTCCCTTTCTTTCGACGTCACAATGGCCGCTTTTCGCCCCATGAACGCCGCCGCTGCCGCCCGCCTTGTGCGCAGCGGTGCCGCCGTTCCGAGTGTCCGGCAGCCGTTCATTGCGCCGGCCATGCGGCGGTTTGAGAGCTCCTTGACCCCTGCTACGGCCCCAGCGACGCTGGCCACATCCAAGAACCAGCCGGACTATGCGGCCCACAGCGACCGGGCGACCTCGTACGAGCTCCTCTCTCGTCTTCCGCGGGAGGAATACCAAAGCTAACCTGTTTCTTCCCCGTCTACAGAAACTTCACTCCCGTGCCGAAGAGTCTGCTTGATGGTAGCGAGGACACGGAGGTGCTTCCGGCTGCTGTGCTTTCCGGGGCCCCCATTGAGCTCGAGGCTCGTCAAGTTCGGTATGTTATCTCCTTTCTCAGAGTTGATTCCCGAAAGAGGATGCGTGCTAATTGGGTCGTAGGATCTACAAGCCCGCAAAGCCGGCGACGCAGTCGGGCACTTGGGGCGGCCACCACTGGCGGATGGACTGGGATGTGCTGGAAAAGGGCCACCGGTGGGAGAACCCGCTGATGGGATGGCAGTCGTCGGCGGACTTCATGCAGGGCACTCACCTCAACTTCAAGAGCAAAGAGGACGCCATTGCGTTTGCCCAGAAGCAGGGATACGAGTACTTTGTCCAGGAGCCAAAGGTGCGCAGCTTCCGGCCAAAGGTGTACGCTGACAACTTCTTGTACTCCGCCAAGAAGTTGAAGCAGGTGCGGACAAAGTAGAGCAAGCAAAGGTAGTGACCTGGTTTTTAGGGGATAGAGTCAATGCGCTGTTTAGTGGTATATAGTGGTATACAGGAATTACAGTTTCCGTACGAATAGTTGTTCGAAAGGCCAATACCCTACCTTACTACCACAACGTTTGTCAATTCAATGCCGGAAGAAAGTGTTGCAGCGATTATTGTAATATTTCATGACTTCTAGTACCAATTCAGTAGACCCTAATGTCTAGCAGGACGTCTAGTCCTAGGCATAGCCATGCCAAACGCCGAAATGGTAGCCCATGCGCTTCATGGTGTAGATCGAACCTTCCGTCCAACGCCAAAAACATATCCTATAAAAGAGGAACCAAAGCAAACGCTAGCTGGATATCATTTACGTAGTAATCATGGGTTCGTGGCCGCTCTCGTGTAGGCCGTCATTCTCTTCGGCTTGCAGGCCCAAGTCGATGTGATCCGGCACATCTCTTCTCCGTTCCCTTGCCTCGCTCTCGGCCCAGGCCCGCATCTTGACCAGCTGCCGGATAGCTGCCTCGCAACGTATGCTATTATTCCGATCATGGGAGAGAATAGCCTTGTTGACCTTGTCGGCCACTTCTCGTCTGAGATCTGGTGACAGAAGCTTCTTGAGCTCCGCAGGCTGCTTGTCCGGGGTGAAGAATAGCAGAGACATGGTTTGCTCGAGATCATGGAGAAATTCTGGCTTCGTGGGAGCTCGAGGTCCAAGCTGTTCAGTTGCAAACTTCAACACAGACTGAATGTCCCCAATCTCGCTGTCACGGATGAGTTCCACCAGCTGAAGCCGAAGCAAAGCAAAATGTAAGGGCGCATCTTGGTCCAGGATCTGACATGACAAATGTGGGTTAGCCATGTGAACCGAATTGTGGATACGGTGAAAAATGAGGATGGCTATGGAGATTGTGTTTTCGTCGCTCATAATTTTCAGTGTGGTTGTGAATCATCAAGGGCACATAGGCCATATGAGTGGTGCATGAAACGAGTTCTAATCATTGCGAGGGACACAGTCATGGGGGAAGGGGGATGGGAATAAACAGCGGATAATGATCTCACCTCTGGGTTCAAATAGTTGAGAGACTGAATGGCGTCTTCGATCTTGCCCATGTGGATAGAGTGTTGAATCTCCTGCCTTGTCCGGATGGACCAGTTTTGCTGCTGGGGCTTGAGGTTCGCCTCTTTGGAAAAGTTGGCTGCCGCCTTGGGATAGCCCTCCATAGTAAGATAATCAAGTATCAGGGCATTGATATCGCTGACGTATGTTAGTGGCGTGTCCAACGATTTGTCCAGACGAGGACAATGACGCCAGTTCCAACGATATATCAGACAACTTTGTTAAGTATATATCTTCTCCGCATATTAATTCTCAGAGAGATTCCCATTGATATAATCATCACATGGTCGATGGAACTGGCGTCTGGAGACCAAAAAAAATTAACAAACCTTTTAGGAGGCTTGGCAGCAAAGACCCGGGCATCGAAGTTGAACTTCCCAGGGGTGGTTGTGGACGATGAAGAGGCCTATTGCTGAGATCAGCAATTGCAGGAGACAGGCGGCAGCTCGACTAGAGATTTGCAGGACGACATACCATGGCGGAGGCGGGTCAAGGGAGGATGCGATCAAATCGTGCTGAGAGTTGGGGCCTCAAGCCAGTGACTTTATAAGCCGGAGGCTCTCCTCACATCCTTGAGCGCTGTGGAGGGGATTGGACGCGAGGTTGGGTGGGAGAAAATCTCGAGTGTGAGAATTGTGAAGGAGTGAGAGAAGAAAGGAGGAAGTGCAAATGGAGCTGGCTAAAAGTACTCGTAGAGAAAATTGAGACTTGCGGGGCGTTTTCCGCCCCGTATATTATGGGCCAATCAAGTTTGTGTGTAGCTGGCCTGGTTATGTAATTGCTCTTTTAGCCCTTGATTCACCAACATGGTCACTTACAGGCGTATCGAGTATTAGTGCGTGATCCTCTGTGGTCTGGATTTTTTCCCTTTACGACCAGGACAGTCGAAGCTGATAGCAGGCGGACAAGGCCGTCACGAAGGCTACGAACTTGTATCTCATTCTACTTTATCTTTCCTTGTCACATTCAGTCCTTGTGTTATTGAACTGCTCTGAAACAGATTCCAACGCCGACGATAAGCTCGGTTAGGCGCTGGTTGGAGGGGCAGCAACGCTGTCGGTCCTTTTTTGGCTACCCAGCTGGTACGCTCCCAGTTGCAGGTCTCGTCAGGCCCAGGACATATATTACCATACGGTGTCCTTGAAGACGCAAAAATGGCAGTCCAACCGCCGCAAGACACTATCGCCAACAAGGCGTACTACGCGCCGCCATGGGCGAATGTTAGCATTATTGGCATCTCTGGCAGCTCTGGTTCGGGCAAGTCTAGCATTGCTAGATCGATCGTCAGCCAGCTCAACCTGCCATGGGTGGTCATTCTTTCTATGGTATGGGCGTTATCGGACTGAGAGGAGCAAGGCTGACAGTGCTACAGGACTCATTCTACAATAGCTTGGACGCCGAGTCGTCCAGGAAAGCTTTTGAGAACAACTTTGACTTTGATTCCCCCAGCGTATATTTCTCCCTTCCTGGGCGGGTGGCCTGCCGTGGCGTGCAGGACTCTAATGAGCTTCGCAGGCCATTGACTTTGATGCTTTACTGAAGACTCTCAGAGAGCTCAAGGCAGGGTAAGTGCAGTCGGCGGCAGACGGCTGTGGCCCATTGTTGATGTGGTTGACAGAAAGCGGACCGAGGTGCCTGTGTACTCTTTCGCGGAGCACAAGCGGTTGGACACCACAACCACTATCTACTCGCCGCATGTCCTGATTTTGGAGGGGATTTTGGGACTGTACGACCAGAGGATTTTGGACATGATGGACATGAAGGTGTGTCTCGCCGAACCTGGGCTGTCGTGGGTACATGCAGCTAACTGGACGAGATTTTCTGCTCTGAAGATGCTGATGTCTGCCTGTCACGACGGAGTATGTACAATGCATCTCACTCTTCTTTCCGCCAGACAGCTGACTTGGCCAACACAGTTCTGAGAGATGTCGAGGAGCGTGGCCGTAGTGTCGAGGGGGTCATTAAGCAGTGGCTTAGATTTGTGAAGCCCAACTTTGTAAAGGCAAGGATCTTTTGTACTTTTTTTGGGGGGGTCCTCCAAGCTAACACACTATTCCACACAATAGTATGTCGACCCTCAGCGGGAAGTCGCCGATATCATCGTGCCTCGCGGGGTCCAGAACAAGGTTGCGATCGGTACGTGTATTCGCATCTAGAGTTGTTCTACGTGCACCTCTTCTAATGGCCATCAGCCACGGTTGTGCAGTACATTCAGCAGAAGCTGCTGGAAAAGTCCGTGCAGCACCAGGCCACCCTGACGCGGCTGCAACTGGAGTCACTGAAAGAGCCGCCGTCTAACCGGGTCGTCTTTCTGCCCCAAACGCCGCAGCTGTTGGGCATGAGCACCATCCTGCACGACAGGGCGACGAGCAGCGAGGACTTTATATTTTACTTTGACCGGCTGTCGGCCCTCTTGGTAGAACTGTGCGTTTGTACCCTTTTTAGTCCGCTACCCCATTTCTGACCAGCCAGCGCCCTTAACAATGCGACGTTCAGTGAGGCCGTCATTGAGACACCGCCGGGCTACAAGTACCATGGGCTGAGTCCCCGTGGCACGATCAGCGCGGTGGTGCTGGAGCGTGGCGGTGCGGCACTCAAGACGGGCCTCCAGCGGGTGATTCCTGACTGTCGAATGGGCCACATCCTGATCGAGTCCAACGTGCGGACGGGCGAGCCGGAGCTGCGGTACCAGAAGCTGGCACGGGATATTGGAGAGCACTCGACGGTGCTGCTGTTGGACGCGCAAATGTCGTCCGGCGGCTCGGCGCTGATGGCGGTGCAGGTGCTGCTGGACCACGGCGTGGCGCAGGACCGCATCGTGCTGGCCACCTACTCTGCCGGCCGCATGGGGCTGCACCGGCTGACAAGCTGCTTCCCGCAGATTGCAGTGGTGGTGTGCCATCTCGCCGAGGACATTGAGGAGCGTTGGATCGAGCGGTGGTACTTTAGGTGTTGATCGAGGTGGTGGAAGACACTTGTGTCATTTCATTTCTGGATTGGATAGCGTCGCATATTTCCGTGTCAAGTGCCAAATCATTCAATATCCTATAAACTCCAGGGAAAGGAACCAATACACCCGCTTCATGAAGCGTTTTCAACGCCACGCATAGTTCCGACACCGACACCGCACTCATATCTCGTAAGCCGCCGCCGGAGCCTTGAAAATCAAATGCGGCTTCCGCTTCGCCAAGTCGAGAATCGTGTCGGCAAATACGCCATTGGCCCCTACACATGTTAGCTAATGCACGAGCTTTCGGTGCTAATTTTAGCATACAAGCAAACCAGCTCCCTGTTCTCATGTTAGTTGCGGCTTTGTCTCCAGGGAAAAGGGCTTACACACGTGTGTAGGACTTGACATTGTTCACATTGATGCTCTCGTGGACCAGGCCGAGCCGCGAAGAGCTGAGCACCAGAGACAGGCACTCCTCGATCTCGGCATCGTCGTCGGATGTCTGGGCCTGGATAAGCAGGCTCATGGGCCAGGCATTCTGGAGGCCGATATGGGGTCCTGTTTGCAGTGAGCTACCGAAGAGAAGACCGAGACAACGAAGAGAACGGGGAGACCTACCGCCAATGCCGTGAAAGCCGTGGCCCGTCAGATAGTAGGGGTTGGACTGCTTGCTCAGCAGCATGCGGCGGGTGTTCTGGTACGTCGGATCGGTGGCCGAGACGAAGCCCATGAGTGGCAGGGCTAGCAGCGAGGGGTAGTTGGCGTCGTCCATGAGAATGTGGGAGCCGTAGCCGTCGACCTCGTACGCGAAGACGTCGCCAAAGATGCGGTGCTTGACGACGCCGTGCTCCCAGACGCCGGCGGAAATGGTGGCGCTCCAGGCGCTGAGCTTGTCGGCGAGGGCGGCGTACTTGCCGGGGGCGGCGCGGAGCATGACGGCGGCGCGCTTGAGCTCGGTGGCCATCATGGCGTTGGCGGGGATGAAGAAGCCGAGGATGGTGGCGTCGTCGCTGGGGCGGAAGGCGGAGCGGACGAGGCCGGTGCCGTTGTTGAGCGGGTTGCCGAGGCCGCGGAGATTGAGCGTCTCGGTGCCGAGCGTGGTGCGGCGCTGGAACGAGTACTGGTTGCCGACGAAGCGGCCGGTGTCGGGGTCAAAGGTCGACTGCGACTGCTGCGCGAGCACGTCGAGCAGCGTGTTGACGGCGTGGAACCAGCGCAGCGTCAGAAAGTCGGTGGCGCCCGTGTGCTCGAAAAAGTTGTTGCCCAGGGCCAGAAAGTGCGCCAGGCTGTCGAGCTCGTACTTGCACTCGAACACGGCCGACGGCTCGTACGTCGGGTGCACCACGTCGTCCTGGCCGTTGTGCGAGGGGGCCAGGCCGGCGATGGGCGGCGGCTGGAAGGCGTTGCAGTAGGGACTGGCAATGACAAACTCGGCCTGCGTGTTGATGGCGCCCAGGATCAGCTGGAAGATGGCCGGGTCGCGCTTGGCCAGCGGCTGGTACGGCGTCAGCTGGTTCGTCGAGTCGCGCAGCCACTCGGCCACAATGTCGCCCGTGATCACAAACGACTGCGCGCCCGCCCAGTTCTTGTGCGCGCCGTGGCCCGACGTCGTCTCAGCCGCCTTGCCGTCGCTGCCGTTGGTGTGGAACTTGATCGTCGTGTCGGTCGTCGACGGGAAGGCATTCTCAAACAGCCGGGCCAGGTCGGGGTCCGCCATCCGCCCCGTCACGTCCGCAATCACCTTTTCAATCGCGTCCGAGTGAAATGTGCGGCATCGTTTGTCGGGTCGCTGGAACGGCAGCGCTCGCGGGCCTTCGCTGAGGGGCCGGCTGCAGGCAGAGGGTCGTCAGTATCCCGCAGTGCCGTCGGCGTCAGCGTCCCCGGACGTGTCTTACTGTGGATAGGCTGCGTATTTGGTGTATTCGGGACACGCATCGAGGTCAAACACCCTTTGGTTTGCGCCGACCGGCGGCAGCGGCAAAAGCAGCGTCAAGGCAAGGGACAAGAGCAGCCGAGAGGCCATGGAGAATGACGGCCGGGGCAGAGAAGAGCCCGCACAGAAATCGACAGAGTCGGAGGCAGGAAAAAGAGTGGCGGGAGGTGAGGGGAGCAGGAGAGTCAACGATGGACTGGAGCGAAGCTGGTTTCGAGCTAGGGAGCAATTCACGTCCAATGTTACGCCGAGGCTGGCCAATCAGTGAAAGTGGGGCTTTTCGGTGGGCGAGCGCGATACGTCGTAGTACAAGAGTCTACAGGGCAGTCTATTCAGTAAAGTCGTCTGCTCACTACCGCTTGGCGAAAAAAGACATAATGTTTCCTTGGCCCGTCTTCTTCTTTGGAGCCTCCGACACCGGTGCAGCTTTCTTTGCGACGGGCTTCGGCGCCGGTGCCTCGTCTTCGGAAAATGACTCCCATCCTGGTTCCTGGATGGTAACTGCCCAAACGTCAGCAGAGATCGCCGTGTTATCCGTGCCCACAACTCACCCAAATAGCCATTCTCGTCCTCGACCATCTTCTTTTTCGTCACCCGCCGCCGGCCGCGTCGACGGCCGTTGCCGCTACTCGTAGAGACCTCCTCGGCCACCTCCTCCTTCTTGGGCGGTTCGGGCTCCACCGGCTCCTCGACGACGTCTTCCATGGGCGTGTCTTCTCTTACTTCGTCCTTGTCCGAAAAATCATCGTCGTCCTCCTCTTCCATCATCTTGAGCAGCTCGTCTTCTCGCTCCTTTCGCGATTTACCCCCAATCACCGCCTGGGGCTTGGGAAGAAGCTCGTCATCGTCGTCGCCCCCGTCGTCGGACAACGCCATGGCCGTGTCTTCCTTGGGTGCGGGTGGCGCCACCTTGCGTTTCGGCTTGGCGGCGGCCGCCCCTTTTGCAAAGGCCTGCATGATTCCGCCTCCCGATGCCGCCTTCGGTGCTGGCGTCGCGGCTGGTTTCTTTGTCTCTATGCTGGATGCGCCCCCACTGGCCGCGGCCGTCGTTTCGGCTTGTGCCTTGGGTATCCGATTCCATATAGACGTTGGGCCAGGTGCGGCTGTAGGTACAACCACAGGGGCCTTGGTGCTCTTGGTCTCGTCGTTTGCCGAAGCCTTTGCTGCTACCTTGTTCCAGATCGAGTTCGGACCAGGGGCCTCGACTGGGGCCGCGGCTGGCTTGGCTGCTGACTTTGAAGACTGCGCGGCTGTGGGAGCCTGTCCCTTTCGCTGCCGCCGTCGAACGTTGGGATTATGGATGGCTCCGTACACCTTGGAAGCGTCGTTTGAGACGTCTGTGCCGGTGAGTTCGTGTAGTTGTCGCGTACAGTCCGCCAAAAGTTGAAGATCCTGCAATGGTCAGCTTGTAGTCGGAGCATGCCAGGCAATGAGCCTACCGTCATCGGCTCGGAGGAAAGGCTGTAGACGTGGATTGAATCGAGACTTTCGTATTTGGAGAGTGCGTCTGTGACGTAAAAATCGATCAGTCCCTACATCGAGTTTGGGTGTAGTTCTGATACTCACCCTCCAGGCCTGCCTCTGCCACCAGGGTCAGGGTCAGTGTGGGGAAAGGATCCGAGTACATCTCGTCTTCCAAGTCGTGGTGGTCCATGTCGACATCGATATCGACATCGTCGTTGTCGGCAGGCGGTACGGATTTGGTGCCGTACACAAGATAGGTCGCGTGGACGGAACCCGGCTTCTTGGCATTCTGAGATTGGTGGAATTCAAACAGCGCCCTGTTTCCCTCTGTGAGCCGATGTCCGAATGTTCGAACGTTGACCGCAATTCACACCCACCTCTTGGCCGCGTTGACATGAAGCTTCCGAGCTCTGCTCAGGTGTCGATACGTGATCTAGACGGGGTCAGTGAGTGTGGCCACAGCCAATGCCGGCGCCCGGACGCACCACACGCTTCTCGGCGAGGACCTCGTCGGCGAGAAACTCGCTTGCTTTCTCCATGGCCATGGGCGTCTGACGAGCAGTGTTTTGTGGTCGTTCAGGTTCCAGGCGCTCGCCCCCACTGAAAAGCGTAAATGGATTGGCGCGCGTGTTCACGTGTACAGAGGGGCTGGACACGTGATGCACGCGTCGTAGCGTCGCCTCTCTCTTACGCTGCCCTCAGATTGATCCTCTGCAACCTTTTCCGGGCCTGCCGATACCGCATGCGCGTCCCGCCGTCCAGTCTCTGCGGTGATGGATTCGAGCGCTGACGTCGCTGACTCTACCGACTGGCTCGGCACGTCGCTGGCATGTCTGGTGGCGGTCGAGCAGGCGCTGCGCTGTCACGTCTGCAAGGATTTCTACACGTCGCCAATGATCACGTCCTGCAACCACACGTTCTGCTCGCTGTGCATCCGACGCTGTCTGTCGGCGGATGGAAAGTGCCCGCTGTGCCGCATGCAGGACCAGGAGTCGAAGCTGCGCGGCAACTGGGCGCTGCGGGAGGCCATCGAGGCCTTTTGCAAGGGACGGCGGACGATGCTGGACGTGGCGCGGCGGAAAACATCGCCGCCATCGAAGCGCAAAACGGATGCGACCATCTCGGGCGCCGATAGCACTGACGATGAGCCCCAAATAAAACGCACACGGACGTCGGCGCGCCTGAGTAAGACCAAGGCGGCCGAGGCCGTGGCGACAATGGCACGAGAGGAGGAGGTGGAGATCCGCTCGCCTCCGCGCGACGGTGATATGGACTACGAGCCAGGTAAGACCCGGCGAAGAGGTTCGAGTGGTGTTGCGGCTCTGGGCTAACGCGCGGGCGCCAGACGACGGCCTCGCAGCCTGTCCGATCTGCTGGACACGCATGAAGCCGTGGCAGGTCGACCGCCACATTGACACGTCGTGCAGCGGCTCGCCGCAAAAGGCAAAGGCCAAGACGACGAACGCGACCAAAACGACCGACTCGGTACCAATGCGACTCACGAACCGCTTCTTGGCCGCCTCGGTCCCGGCAGCGCCGCCGCCAGAGCGGATACCGTCGCTGAGCTATTCTCTGCTGACAGACACGGCGCTGCGCAAGAAGCTCACATCACTGGGCCTGTCATCGTCCGGAACACGCCAGCTTCTCGAGCGACGGCACCGTGAGTGGATGACGATTTGGAACGCCAACTGCGACTCGGCGCGGCCGAAGCGCAAGGCGGAATTACAGCACGACCTGGATGTGTGGGAACGCACGATAGGAAGCAGTATTGGAGGCGGCAGTGGCGCCGGCGGACGGGGGTCCGTGTTAATGTCGCGGGCCAGCCAGCAAGTTGCGCAGATCCGGGATAAGAATTTTGACGGGGCCGAGTGGTCGTCAAGGCACAACACGTCGTTCCGAGACCTGATTGCCAATGCAAGAAGGACCAAGTCAATAGCAGAGACTACGGTGGAGGAGTCTCCAGACGCGCCAGTGCATGTGTCGGCGGAAGCCGAGTCGACAGGTGAAAAGCAGTCGGACACGGCAAGACGAGACGAAAGAAATGATGTCACGACCGCACCATTGGAACAGCAGAGACAGTTGGAAAGATAAAGTGGCTGAATTCAGCAAGCGCCACCCTTTTGGACATACATTCTGAGCAAAACCAACCCGTAGCAAACGCCCACACCCCAGGTATATCAGAGCCAATTTCCAAGCGCAAGAGAGCGAAAAAGAGCGCCCAACGTAGCGCACGAGCGAGCAAGCAGTAACCAGTACAAGACGGACTCTGTACATTGGCAAGAAAATCAAGGTGCATTGAGCGACAGTGCGCGTAAACTCGCAGTGGTCTCGGCCTCGAGGGCGGCCTCAGCCTCGAGTTCAGTGTCGGCTGGTTTGACCGTGACGGGGACGGGGCTGACGGCGGCGAGGCGGCGTAGCGTCTCTTGGGCGGCCAGTTCTTGCTTGGCCGCCTCGTCCGGAAGCGCAGCCGCGGCCTCGGTCTTTTTCTGCTCTGCTTCCATCGCGGCCAGCTCGGCGTCGATCTCGCCCTCGTCGAGGACGGTGGCGGTGCTGCCGGCCTCCTCGGCGAGGATACGTCCAATCTCGTCGGAGGCGTCCATCTGCTCCCGCAGACGGTCGACGACGGCGTCGACACCCTCGACACCGCCGACCTGCGCATTGAGAGTGCGCAGGGCGCCGGCGCTAGTGTCGAGAGCGTGCACAACATTGGCGCGGTCGGCAGCGGCGACGAGGGCGGCGGCAGCGGCGTCGAGCTGTGCCAGCGTGGCGAAGCGGGCAGCCAGAGCAGACTCGGTCTGTTTCTTGAGGCGCAGGGCGGCGAGGGCGGCCACGCGGTTCTTGCGCAGGGCGGCGTCGCGCGCCGTGGCCGCCAGCTCGTCGACGCGGCGACCCAGCACATCCGTCTGGTGGCCGAGGGCGTCGAGCAGCTCTCTAAGCTGGGCGACGGCGCGGTCTTGGTCGGTGAGGAGGGTGCTGTCGCCAGACGGATCTCCGGAATGGTCTCCAGAGGTCAGTAGCCGGACGACGTGGCCGTCGTAGGCGACCAAACCCTTGTCGCGCGACAGGAAAACGAGTAGCACGTCGAGGTCGGAATGGGACAGCGCCGTGTCGTCTCCGTCGTCGTCGTCCAAGACAGCCCCGGGTTGACCAAAGACGCGTCGGAAATGTGCCACCGACCAAGTTGTGTCAAAACGCGACTGCACGTCAGCCGTCCGGCTGGCAAACGCGGCCGCCGCCGCCTCGACGTTGGCCAACACGACCAGCTTCTGCGACGGGATTTTTCCGCCGCCGCCACCGCCGCCCACACCCAGCTGCTGCAGCCCCCACGACAGCACATTCCCGGGGACACCAGCCGCCCAGGCGACCCACGAGCGGCCGTGGCCGTAGACACTCTCGTGGGCGCTCAGAAAGGCGGGCAGCGGCAAAAGGTCGCGTGCCTGGACGGCCTCGTGCAGGACGGCGTTGAGAGCGTCGGGTGCGCCAAGGCGGTCGGTGTGCAGGGCGTCGAGCAGGGCCGGACCGGCCGTCAGGACGAGGCGGTCCGGTGACGGCAGTAGTCCATGGCGGACCAAGGACGCGAGACCACGCCTCCAGGCCGACACGTTGGCTGCATAGCCCTCGGGGTTGTGTGTGCGGAGGCCGCGGAAGTCCGAGTAGAGCGCCGGCAGCCGGGATCTGTCTGGTCAGCCTCGACAGCGAAGACGTAGAGAGAAGAAAGAGACGTCACCTGCTGAATCCCTCCTCGTGGGAGATGAGAAACTGGATGCGCTGCGCACTGCTGGTCATGGTCGGATGTGTCCGCGGCGTCGCAGAGGGCAAGTGCGTAAATGACCAGGCCACGCTTCGAGGAGGACGTCGGACGCGATGGTATAGATGTCGTGGAGGCTGCAAAAGACGTGTCTGGCGCTGTTCAGCTTATCGCCGCACGATAGGCCCAGCTGCTGCGACGCTTCTGGCAGGTGGGGAGTGTTTAGCTGGAAAAACAGCTATTTTCCCAAGAGTTCCTGCCCTATGGATCTTTTGGCATGGATCTTGTGTGGAACCCGTTCAGCGCACATCGTCCAGCTTTACCCTTGCCTCTTTCACGCTCTCCCACTCGACACTCTACCGGCGATGACAGCCCAGGATAGAAACGACCGAGCTCGTTACCGCCGCACAACGTCAACGAATGTAGGAGCCACTAAAACCAGCCTTCTCATCAACGATGTGTCTGTTACGGAAAGAGCGACTGCGAGACAACCTCTGGCAGTCACTGTAAAAGGAAACATGTCTAAATTTTCGAGTCCTCAAATACATCAATTTCAAGCCTTTTGACCTCCGATCCTCGTGTTTTCACCTTCCTCTCTCCGGCCGACGGCCCGCTTACCGCCGCCGCTCCCGTCTCTCCTCTGCCGCCAGATGCATGATTGGCCCCGACAGCGCATTCGTGATGGCGTACTCAGCCGCCTGCCGCATTGCCGTGTGCCGAATGCCGTTTAGGCTCTCTGGATGTCGTTGCTCCATGTACGTGTCGACAATGGCTGCCCGCAGTGCTGCCGTGGCCACTCGCGCGCCCTTGTCGCCGAGCCAGTCGCCCGGCTGATCATGGCAGCTGAGAGCCGCCATCGTTCCCGCTCGCAGAGCGTTTCGTGCCGCCGCCTCCCAGGCCGACGGAGTCGGTTCGCGTGTCTTTTTGGGGCCTTTTTTGTCTTTCCGCTCGCTATGGCGGCGCTCGGTCCGCCCGCCCTGGCTTCCTTCGCCGTACCGGCTGGACTCCGTCTTGGTCGGCGACGGACTTCTCCTTGCACGATGGTACGCCTGATCTTTCTCCCGGTCTCTCTCCCGGTCTCGCGAGTGAGACCGGTTTCGACGGTATGGCAGCACAACGAGCCGCTCATGCTGACGGCTTCGAATGCTTCTGACGCTTCCGGGGCTGTGGCCTCGCTGGCTGGTGACGCTGGGCTCGCCCGACGCCACATGTTGGGCCCAGGAAAGTGTTCTGTCCCGGTGGCGACGGTCGGATCCGTGTGATCTCAGGCCTCTTTCGGGACTTTGATGATGTCGGTGCGAAGAGCTGCTGTGCTGGGCCGGTCGCGGTGCAGAGTGTCGTCCTCTGACCTCTTCGGCATGGGCACTAGCATGCCTCCCTGCCCCAGGTTCCAGGGAATGATCCTCGCGGCCCCTTTTCCCATCACGGTCTTCCATATTCCGTGAGGCGGAGCGATCACTCCAATGAGACGCACCAAAGCCTCTGTCCCGGCGGTCATGGCCTCCCAGGCTGTGAAGACTTGCCACGCGCGAGGCCACCTGCTTGGATGCATGACTGGAGCTGGAACTGCGACTGGAATCGGGGCCCTCAATGGTTGTATTCCGCCGCGTCCTGCCGCGGCTGCTGTGGCTGCTTTCACGGCTTCCGTTGCTACTTTTCACACTCCACGCCACCTCATCCTGCTCCGCACAGGATTGGATGCCCGTGCACCGCTTTCCTTCTTGCAGAAGGAAATCACTCGCACCAGGGTGACGTCGACGACTATGGCTGGACTCCGAGATGGTGGTCGATTCCGAGCTGTTTGACGCAACGGCCATGGCGTCGTCTCGCAAAGGTGCGTACCCTGGGCAAAAGCATACGAGCCAGGCGACCGTTCAACATGTAGGGTGAGAGAAATTATATACATTTTCTCGGCACACGGCTGTCTTGCCGTTGACAGTCGTACAAATCCCGTCGCCACCGTTTTGACCTTGCCGTCTTACACCAAGACGGCATCTGAACCGCTCCACCCATGCTCTCCTCTTTTCTCAACGAACACCACGAGCTATGCATCGGATCGACAATATAGGGTGACATTCAGCATACTGCTGAGCTGGCGTGCATGACAGCTCGCCTGGAGGTTGCCTCAAAGACAAACCGGGTCGTCGAGCATGTCTCTTTGATACTTCACTTGATGCCAACCTCCCGTTTGATCCCATTGGGGAACAATATAGCTCTCCCCCCCTCTCTCCACGCTGTCTCTCCAGTTTTGAATTGCCAGAGAGAAATGGGGCGCAATGAGAACACCAACACACGAACCGCATTTGATTTGCATCTGCAGATGCACCTGGACCCATGTTTATCCACACACGACAGTGAGGTGAGACAACAGAGGGCCCGTCCGACGTGTCTCAGGGACCAGTCACAGGACACGAGCAAAGCAAATCTAACCGCGCTCTGTATTTTGGGCTGTCGTTGTCGGTACTTCCCGCACGTGCGACATTTGTCCGTTGGGCATCGAGCATCAGCGCGACTGTTGTTTGACCTTAAGAACGCGCACGGTGGACAAAGCCGTGTATCTCTACATGTGGCCAGCTCTTTATGGTGAGATGTGGACGGACTGTCCCACAGGTGAGGATTGGGCTGCCTCCTCACAAAAACCGTGCGTCCAAGACCGACTTAGAGACCATGTCGACAGATTGTTTGACGCAGAAGCATGTTGTTCAGTCTATGTAAACGTATACAAAACGTATACCATCATATACAACATGCAGTGCACCAGCAAAGAGTAGCACCTTGACTCGAGAGTGGGCAGACTAAAGAGTAACCCCCGGGAGTGAAACTTTTCGTTTCTTTTCGCGGGTCCCCCAATCCCCCGAATTCAACTTCTCAGGCAGCGCGGCGCTCTCGGCCACTGAGGAGGTAGAGAGCAGCACGCACGTCGATCAGCGGGTCGGCCGACGGTTCGATGCCGGCAACACGCGGAACCGGATCGAAGATGATGTGCTTTTGCTCAGCGGCCTGATTCTCCACCAGAGACTTTAGGGTCACCTCGCCGAGTGTGACCTCTTGACGCTTTTCGGGACCCGAGTCTGGCCAGTGCACCGTGTTGTTGTCTGTGACATCACCATCCCGAGCGACCTGGGCGACAATATGGAAGCGGATCGGGATTTGGTCGATTTGCTCTCGCACGGCGTCGAACAAGAAGTTGGCGCTCCTGGCCTTGACCTCCTCGTCGCTGAGAGTATCCACGCCGGCCACGGGCACAATACGATAACGAATGTACGTCTCTTTACCGGCGGCGTTGACAAACTTGAACGCGTTGAGACCAAAAAACGACTCACGGTCAAAAGCGGACGGCGTTGGCTTGGGCGCGGCTAGGAAGGCCTGGGCGGCCGGGTGGGCGGCGACATGGGCATCCAAGGCGGCTGGGTCGGCGGAAGCAGCCGCGACGGCCTTGAAGAAGGCCAAGGTCTCGTCCGGTGTGGCAGCAGGGAAGAACGGCGTGCTATGGGCAACAATGTCGGTGTGTTGGCGGCGCGGCGACTCGGCGAGGATGAAACGAAGGGCAAAGCCGCGAGGGTTACCATTCGGGTCAGTGTCTGGGATCTCGGGAATTCCAGTGGAGGACGAGAAGCGGACGATAACGTTTGTAGAGGCGTGGGCGAAATGCGGCGCCTTCGAGAGAGAGGCAGCGGCCGGCGTGGGCACGAAGGTGCCCTTGAGGAGGACGCCCTTGGCGTGTGCTGCAGGTGTCAACGGAAAGAAGCGGAGACACATACCATTAATGATGACCTACCTGGACGAAAGCCCGGATGGGGGCCAGAGAGACCGTGGAAGACACGGAGGAGCTCGGCGCTGGTCTCGACAACTTTCTCGTCGGCTGGAAGAGGCATGATGTTACAGATGGGGAGGTGTCACAAAGGGTGTTTGTTGTGGACAGGAGCTTTGAAAATGAGCGGGCAGCTCGTTCCTCTTACGTGCTTTAACTGCTCGACATTGATATGAACAAGGACTGTTTCTATTGGCTGACAAATTCGAGCAACCATTCTGGCTGAAGATGATGCCTTCTAATGTAATGTGGAAGGGAGGGGGGGGGGCTGACTGAGCACTGTCAAGTTGCGTTACATCGCCGAGTTGCAGCCAATGAGTGCCAGGGAAATACACACCAGATGCCTGTTCGTGCTTACGCCAGCCGCGTCGCAGGGTGAACCTTGTCGCGGTGGCTTACATATATAGCCTGATATACGGGTTCGGGATGTGTCCAACGCCCAATCTCACTGCCGCTAGCTGATTAGCTCGTCGAGGCGGGCAATCATGCCGGCGATGCGCAGAGACACGGCGCTGGTGCGGGGAATGTCGTGGCCGCCGCCATGATCGTAGAGCTCGCGATTGCGGCAAAAGTGAGCCATCTGGATGCCGCCCGGCAGACGGGGGTCCTTGGCGCCGTAAATGTGGATGGTGGGAATATCGACAAAGACATCGGACGGATACTTTGTAAAGTCGAGGCCAAAGATGTCGTGCTCGTCGGTCGGGAGGGGGTCGCCCAGGGGGTGGACGAGGCTGGTGGTATCATCCCAGAGCCCGACGCCGTGCTGGATGAGGTGCGGGTTGGCGGTCAGCTCGCGCAGACGGTGGGTCTTGGCATGCAGGCCGGCGGCGGAGCGGCGATCAATGTCGTGGGCGCGCGGCGAGACGGCGAGGCCGAGCTCTTCCATCCAGGCCAGGGAGACGCCGCCGCAGATGAAGATGGCGGCGCGGATGGGCGGGACCTTTACCGCGGGTGGCGGCCGCCGTCCCATGAGATAGCTGCCGATGAGCATGCAGCCCTGCGAGAAGCCCATGAGGGCGTCATAGGGGCCGTAGGTGGCAAGGTAGCGGTCGAGCCAGACATGGGAGGCGCGCACTTCCGCGGCGGTGTTGGCACGCCACCAGCTGTAGTGGGCGGAGTCGAAGAGGATATCGATGCCGGGCGCCGGGGCGCACGGATAGGGCGCATCGATAAAGTCAAAGGTGTAGCCGTCGCCGAGCTTGGCGCGGAAGGCGGCTGAGAAGGGGGGAAAAGTGAGCAGAATGAGCAAAATGAGAGAAAAAAGTGAGCAACCTCGTGCTCGGAGGCAAGGGGAACGGGGAAGCCCTACCGGTCTGCGACTCGAAGATGGAGGCGCTGGTGCCGTGGCCGTGCAAGCAGAGAACACGCATGATGTCGGTGGTTGGCCGAATGGAGGGGCCAATCCTGTGCAAGACGAAAACGAGGGGACGAGAACGCGGGTAGCCGTTTTCGTTGGCTCTTCAGTCGGCGCTCTGAATATCGGTGCAACGTGGCCCACTGCACGCTGGCGCGCAGCAAGGCCAGGCAAAGAAGACGGCTCGGAATCTTGCGGCTTATATCCCACAACCTCGCCGGTCTAATACCGGGGTTCCATCTGGAGAAAGTCCGACAGCTACCAGTACGGAGCCAGTACGGAGTTATGTAGCATCTACTCCGTAGTGCACTCCTAGCTTGGCGGGCGTGGTTTGCTTGCTGAGACCACTGGCGAGGATGAGATCAATGCAGTGCAACGCAAGGGGCACGCAAAGCGCTGTGAAGATGCAGCGAATTTTTTGGGGGGGGGGCATGTCAGACGTCCGTCCTGTAATTCGGAGTTTGCGCAGAATTGGGGCCAATCTTTAGCGACATGACATCTCATCGGTGCATTAGAGCGCGGCTCAACGGCAACGGGCGGGAGGGCTACTCCTGCGTGATGGGCCGTTGGGCTGGAATACTTTTGCCCAAGCGCAGATATTTGCAATGCAGCAATATATAAGATAGATTCGCCGGGCAGCCGGTGGGAGTAGAGTCTGGCGAAGCTGGAGCGTTTCGGCGGGCCTGACCGTGGCACTAAGCCTTGCCCGGTAGGGCTCCTTCCCATCTTTGGTGGACTCTTCCGCCATACGATCTGGGAGTTTCTGCTCCGTATGAGAGCTCGTATGGCTACGTACTCGTACACTGAGCCCGGAGCGAAATCCATACATCCTGGACGCTACCGCAATGGTTTCTTACTGTCGCAATAAAGACGGGCGGCACAGGATCGATGCACACTGGAGTGTCAGCGGGAGCTGAAAATAGCCTAGCAGATCCTGGAGGAGCAGACGCGCCATTCACATTGAGCATGTATTTTTACGAGTACGAGTAGACCGTTCGCTCCTGTCGTGAACTGTCCGAATCCTCCGGTCTTGTTGGTCTTGCCGGTGCCGGTTCTCACATACCATTCCGGTTGATCGAGGCCGGTCGTGCCGCTGGACATGATGCCAAGCCTCACGATGCAGTGCCGGTCCGGCCATGACGGCGACGCTGACGCCGGGAACGGACCGTACGAGGGACGCGGAAGTCGTGCGCAGAATGAGACCGAGACGTCGACGACAGGCGGACGGAATGTCACCATAAAGCCGGCGGGGCTCCACGAGTAGCGCTGGCAGAAAGGTCACGTGACAACTACGATATGGATCGTAAATTGCAACTGTCCTCTCTCCACGTCACGACCGCAGTCGGCAACGAGCCGAGACAGGACCGCATCCGGGATCCAAACCAGAGCACGCCTGACGACGGCCGATTCTTCATTTTTGCCCCGGGCTCCATCGCCAGGCACGCCGTCTCGATGCCAAACTCTGACGATGTGGTGTCGCCGACCGAGTCGATCCAGTCGCTGCCGGCGGCGGCGACGGCGTTGAGGCTGCCGAAGCACCGACACGTGCCGCTGGGGGAGGGCGACGACGCAGCGGTGGGGGGGACGAGTAGCGGACAGCACGGGAGGAATCACCAGGCACCGCAGCGGGCGGCACGGCACTTGCCATTACCCCTGTCGCAGTCCGAGGCGAGTCTGCCGATTCGACGGGCGACACCGATGGCAGCAGCACTGTACGCGTCGACACTGACGCCGCCGGGGTCCAGATCGATGTCACCGGTCAGCCGAGTACGATCGCCGGCGCGGCCCGCGTCTGCGGGCTTGGGAGCCGTTGGGGGAGGTGTGCGAGAGCGCCGTGACAGCCGGAGCAGCAGCGTGAGCACGGCAACAGGGCCGACGACGGGCGGGGGAACGCCATCGGCGCGGCTACTCGTCGACAGTGCGGCGGCCGACCGGGCAGGGGAGCCGCTGCGGCTGCTGCTGGAGGCGTTTGTGCCGCACGTGGCCGTGTACACATCGCGGGACACGGACGAGCTGCTGCGGGACAAGGGCTTTGGGGGCGGTCTGTGGGAGCTGCTGCGGCCGTTTGGCGAGCAGGTGCAGGGCCGGGTGACGGTGCGGGACAGCAACGGGGCCACGCGCGCACGCGACGACTTTGCCGTGCGGTTCGTGCCGTTTGGCGCGCACATTGAGACGCCGCAGCCGGTGCACGGCGTGGTGCAGGCGCCGGCGACGGGGGCGACGATGCGGACGCGGTCGGGCAGCAGCGTGAGCGGCGCGGACGCGCGGATCCCGCTGGTCGAGGCGGTCGTGGAGCGGCACCTGCGATTTGCCGAGCGGTCGTTTATCGGCGGCGGCTTGGCGAGCGGACCGACGGCGGCGGCCGACGACGACGAGGCCGAGCCCAGCGCGACTTCGCCGTACTACTCGCTGTACCTGCGGCGGCTGCTGTCGGGGCTGCCGGTGGCGTGCCACGAGACGTTTGCCCACCCGGTGGCGTGCGTGATCGCCATCAGCTCGCGCAACCCGTCGCCCATCCAGACGTTCCAGGAGCTGTACCGCGACATCAGCCAGGGCGACCAGCGGCTGCCGCCGTGGGTGGACGGCGACTTTTTGCGGTACTACGTTCTGGTGCACGACGAGGAAAACGGCGACATTGGCCAGTCCATGGCGCTGTTTGAGAAGATGAAGCGCAGCCTGGGGCTGCATTGCCACCTGCTGCGGCTGCGCAGCACACAGGGCGCCGAGACCGACGACGACAGCGTGGAGCTGCCGCGGAGCGAGTGGATGACGGCGGCGGAGGAGTTTGCCGACTTGGAAAGGAACGAGCGGTGGGAGGGCGGCGCAGACGCGGAGAGGGAGGAGGAGGAGGAGGAGGAAAACAAAGAGGCCTACGATGACAACGACGACGACCACGATGACGACGACTACACGGCCACCCGGTACATCTTTGAGTCGGACGCGACGGCGATCCGCACGTTTGTGCGCGAAATGGTGACGCAGTCGATTGTGCCGACGATGGAGCGCAACGTGGCGGTGTGGAACGACCAGGTGGCGTCGAAGCGGCGCGGCCTGAGCGGGCGCTTCATGAGTCTCTCGAAGCGGTGGGGGGGCTTTGGAGGAGGCGGCAGCGGCAGTGGCGGATCGCGCCACGGAGCGAGCCACAGCGGCGGCGGGTCGTCGGGCAGCAGCAGCTACAACGCGACGCAGGGCTTCTACGCGGCGGGGGCGGCCGAGGCGCAGCTGCGGAAGCTGGCCGACTACGCCTTTATGCTGCGGGACTGGAAGCTGGCGCTGGCCACGTACGAGCTCGTGCGCGGCGACTTTGGCAACGACAAGGCCTGGAAGTACCACGCGGCCGCGCACGAGGCTGCGGCCCTGGCGGCGCTGGTGGCGTCGCCGGCGGCGGCGGGAGCGACGACGGGGACAACCACATCGTCGGGCACGGCGGCGCGCGGCGCCAAGCTCGAGGCGGTCGCGGCGCTGCTGGAGCAGGCCTACTACAGCTACCACACCCGCTGCGGCAATGCCTACGGGTCGCTGCGCAGCGCCACGCTGGGGCTCGAGCTGCTGCGGCTGCGCGGCGGCGGCGCGGCGGCCGGCGAGGCCGTGCGCTGGGGCACGCGACTTTTGGAGGCGCGGCTGGCCGGCGCGGTCGGCGACGCGTTGCTGCGCGAGCGCGTTGCTGCCTGCTGTCTGGCGCGGCCGGCCGTCTGCGCGAGCACGGCGGCCTGGGGCCGGTGGCGCCGCAAGGCCGCCTTTTGGAGCGTGCTCGCGGCCGACGCCTGGCTGGCCCAGGGCAAGGGCCTGCAGGCGCAGCGCTGTCTGCACGAGGCGCGCCGCGTCTATGCGCAGCTGCCGAGCGGCAACGGCATCGCGCGGTTCCGGGGCGCGGCCGTCTACATGGGCGGTCTCGAGGGACGAGTGCGGGCGAGGGGCGAAAAGGGAAAGCAGGGAAAACAGGGAAAACAGGGAAAAACCGGCAAACCCGAAAAGAGAGACCAAGACGAAATGGACAAAAAAGACGGCCAAGTCGACGATGACGACGACGACGACGAGGAGCCCGAGCCTCTCCAGGTCCAGGACCCGCCCGCCGACATCAGGCGCCGCTCCCGCGCCAGCAGCCTGCTCGGCAACCCGGCCGGCCTCGAGACGGCGCCGCTGCGCAGTGGCGTGGCCCAGCTGGGTCTGGGTACGAGTAGAGCGAGTGGCGGCGGCGGCGGCAGCGAGGAGGACAGTGCTGGCTTCGGCCAGGTCTAAGCCGGCCGGTCAGACCCGAGAATCACGTGAGACACACCAGGCATGGCCCCGGCGTTTTTCTGTTATCTTTTCTGTCGTTATCACACACTCCAGTTTCCTTGGCAGCGGCCGAGTTGCAGTGCCCACCCGCCGTATCGCCACGATAAGTTCGCCGCTAGACATCCCTGGGGCATCTCCAGGCGGCCCAACCGTGCTCGCCTGCGGGGCTCGGAGCCATCCGCCTGGAGGGGCTGCGCGGAAACACTGCCGGAGACAGCCTGCTTTGCCCGCCCACGCCTTAGTCAGCCAGCTGTGCCACGCCGCGGCACGCTAGGCAGCAGGGTCCAGCGAGCTGAAAAGCTTGTTGCGTCCGACGTCAGACGACGTAATCGCTGGAACCCCGCACCTAGCCGGCGATTGGGGGGATTGGAGCCACTGGGGCTGTATCGGACAGCGCCGGAGCCGTTGGATATAAAGGGGGCCGACCATCCGCAACGTCGACAACAGTCCAAAAAACCCAACCATCAACAGCAGCTCAACAACAACTGCACAACTGCACAATATCCGTAACCAACAACACCACCAACCCGGCATCACAACCAGCTCCCACACTATGTCTGCCATCACAATCGAGCCTCTCGCTGCCGGCGACAGCAAAGTCAACTTTGGCGCTGTCGTCTCCAACGTGGATATCGAGAACCTGACGGGTAAGTAGAGAGAGAGAGAGCAGATGCAAGGTCGCCCGTCGGCCTGGCGGCCCATGGCCACGCCATTATCCTTGGGAGAATACCCGTTGAATCGGTAACCTCCCCGGTAAGCTTCCTCGATTCTGGCCGTTGCCCGACGGCCCGCAATTCCAGACTTGTCCGCTGACGCGGCTGTTGACAGACGCCGACTTTGACGCCATCCGCGATGCGCTCTACCACAAGCACGTGCTCGTGTTCCCGAACCAGGGCCATGTCTCGCCCAAGAAGCAGTTTGAGCTCACGCAGCGCTTCGACCCGGCCGGCACGTCGTACGGCCACGGCAAGACGCTCGACGCAAAGAAGTCGGTGCTGCACCCGGACCTCAAGACGGTGCCGCACCAGCCGCAGGTGCAGGTGATTGGCAACGGCTTCGTGCCGTCCTACGAGGGGCTCACCAACGTGCAGCTGCGCCACCCGCACCACCGCACCTTTCACGGCTCCGTCATTCCCGACGACGAGGACCTCGACTTTACGCGCTTCTACCGCTGGCACATTGACGCCGCGCTCTACGGCCTCGCCCCGCCCATGGTCACCACCCTGCTGGCCGTGCGCGTGCCCGGCGGCCGCCGCCAGACCTGCCGCTACGACGACGGCTCCGGCGACGTGCTCGACGTGCCGCTCGGCACCACCGCCTTTGTCTCGGGCGAGACCATGTACGACCGCCTCAGCCCGGCCGACCAGGCCTTTGCCCGCACCACGCGCGTCGAGTACGCCGCCCACCCCTACATTTGGATGAGCGGCGCCAAGAGCCGCTCCGACGGCCTCGGCCTCCTGTCCGAGGGCCGCGAGCTCACGCCCGACCAGCTGCCGCCCATCGACCCGGACCAGATCCAGATCCTGCCCATGTGCTGGCGCAACCCCGTCACCGGCCGCCTCGCCCTGCAGGTCCACCCCAGCGCCATCCGCCGTCTGCACCTCGCCGACGGCTCCGTCGTCGACGACCTCGCCGAGGCCCGCGAGATCGTCCACCGCCTGCAGCGCCCCGGCATCGCCCCCGAGCTCGTCTACCCCCACGACTGGAAGGAGGGCGACCTGGTGCTGTTCCACAACCGCGGCCTGCTGCACTCGGTCGTCGGCGCCTTTGCCCCCGAAGAGGTCCGCCTCTTCCGCCAGTGCAACATCGCCGCCAGCCGCCTGCCCGACGGCCCGCTACCGACCCCGGCCGACGACCCTGTCTCGGCCCCCGTCGCCTCGCCGGCCCCGGCCTCGGTCTCGGTCTCTGCGTCGGCATAGGAACGCCAACGCATTTCAACGCCGACGTTCTGTACTAGCCTGCTATTTCAGCTGCGACGAGCCAACGGGCTAGCATGATGGACTTTTGCTGTTTTTTTGGATTGTTGTGGGCCAGCTTTTTTTCACAGTCGCTGACTGTTACTCTCTGTTACTGAGCGTGTTTCTGGAAATGCAAGATGGAATATTTTTTGTAAAGTAGACTGCTTCAATGCATCACGTGTCCCCCTGCATATGCGCTCTCTCTCGTGCCTTCCTCGCAGGCCCATGTCTTGGGCTTCGGGCGGAAGGCACGTCCAGCCAGCTGTCTCTCCGCCCCTCTCGACGTGCGTCTCACCGACTCTGCCGTCGTCCCAATCCGTTTTCCTCGATCCTCCGCACTTGACCATCCTCAAAGTCAAAGCGCCCGCCTTCGGAATCGGAACTTTCAGCGGAATCGGAAACGTTCAATCTGCAGGATATAAAAGTCAGGCGGCTCATCGTCGCTCGAGCGTGGCTCCCCAATGTTCCAGTCGCCTCTCTGCGCCTCTACTGAAAATATGGACGAAATTCTGCAACCTAAAGCGGAGGCTCAGCATCATGACCACGAGATGTGCGAGCTGTCCACGCCCGAGGACCTCCCGGAAGACTCTCCCCAGAACTGGCCATGGCTTCGGAAGCATCTCATCCTGGCCCAGTGCTGCTTTTTTGGGGCCGGCCCGGGCATCACCAGCGCGATGCTGATTCCCGGCGTCGAGTCGATTGCCGTGCAGTTTGGCACCAGCACGCAGACGGGCACCTATCTGGTGGCCGTACCAGTGCTGCTGCTCGGCTGGGCGCCGTTTGTGTGGAACATTGTGCTGGACGTGTTTGGCCGCCGCGCGACACTGGTCGCCAGCGTGCTGTTGAGTTGCGTGGCCGCGCTGGGCGGCGGCTTTGCGCACTCGTACGGCACCCTGATGGTGGCGCGCATCTTCCAGGCGATCGGCGTCTCGGCTGGCTTTGTCGTGCCCGGTGTTGTCGTTGTCGACCTCTTCTCACGCGAGCAACGCGGCCGCAAGAGCGGTCTTTGGACGCAAATGGTCTCCATGGGTGCGCCGCTTGGCGGCCTCATCGGCGGTGCCGTCGTGCAGTACCTTGGCTGGCGCTGGGTCATGTGGCTGTGTGCTGCCATTGCCGCTGGCCAGACACTCGCCTTTGCGCTGACCTGCCCGGAGACGTCCATGCGCCACCGCCACTGTGCCGGTCTCGGCCCCTACCGATTTTCCGAGCTCGCTCGCCCGCCATGCCGTCTCGGTGGTCAGTCGTCTGCACGCTCTGTGCTGGCCTCGTTGGCTGGGCCCGTCCGCATGTTGCGGTCCCCGGCTGTCGTGCTCGTCGCTCTCGCCTACGCCATGACTTTTGCCATCACCTCCGTCGGCCTTGCCAACATCCTCCCGCTTGTTCTCAAGCCCTTTTACGGCTTCGATGCCGTCGCCCAGGGCGCCTTTTTCGCTGGGCCTCTCGTTGGCGTCGTCCTCGGCGAGCGAGTCGCCGGCCCCGCTAGCGACTGGATTATGAACCGCGAGCGCCACCTCGCCGCGGCCCACGGGCGTCCCGTCGCCCTCGAGCGTCGACTGTTTGTCGCCATCCCCGGCTTCATCCTTGCCCCCGTCGGCGTCATCATATTTGGCGTCACCCTGCAGGCCCGCCGCCACTGGATCGCGCCCTGCATCGGCTTTGCCGTGTCCAATTTTGGTCTGCAGCTCATCACCACCTGCGCCAAGACGTATTGCGTCGACTGTCACGTCGACCACTCAGCCGCCGTGCTGCAGCTTATCAACGTCATGCGCCAGACGCTGTCCTTTACCGTGCCATTTTGGAGTCCTGATCTGCTGGCCGAGGTCGGTTACGGACTGGGCTTTGGCATCGAGGCGATTCTGATGGTGGCCACCTATCTTGTCAGTTTGGTCGTGTTTTGGAAAGGCGCTTCGTGGAGAGTATGAAATATGTGGGATGACGGCCATATTATTCCCATTATTAGTTTACATTTTATTCCAGGGGAGTTGAATCCCGTTCAGAGTGACATTTGAGGCTGAAGCCAAGCGCCAACTTAATCGAAGCTACGGCAAATCATCCCGAATCAGAATCGGCTTTTTGCCTGCGCTTTTGTTGAGACGTCGACCCTAGTATTCCAATGCCCTTCAATCAACGCGCACATTACACCGTCTCGAGAAAGTTATTCGTTTATTCACATTCGAGTTTTCATCCCAAATCAACCAAAACCGATCTCGGTTGTCGCCCCTGTAGGTAGAAACAATCTTTGGCTGCGTCGACACGCCATTGCGGCCAACAGTCTCCAACTCATTCGGCGACCTCGAGTCCTAGTGCAGTTCTGTATATTTTATTATATTATAACTTGAAGTGGTCTTGTCGCTGCATCTCAAAAGGCAGACGAGATGGCTATGGCCATACACCATCCAAGTTACTCCGAGTAAGCATATTTGGAATGCCTGCGGATAGCTGCCCCATAGTGGTAGAAGGTGAAAGGGATAGCGCAGCAAGCAAGAGCAATAAAAGCCAACAGGCTTGATGCCCATCGGGGGTTTAGGTTGTGGTACCTGTTCAGAGTTAATAACAAAGCTGCCGAGTTGATCGGGGGGAGAGTTTGCGCTGCTTACATCTGCGTAGTAAAGAGAACTGTGCAGCCACCCCAGATAGATCGCAAGAGAGTCTTTGCAGCAAGAGCAGAAGCTGCAGTGTGCTGGTAGGCATCCACAATATAATTGTTGAACGAGTTGTAGAGGAAAACAAAGCCGACACCAATAGGAAGGCCGGCGAGACAGGGCCCAACCCAAGATATGTTGTCATAAGACGTCCATGCAAACTGGGGGGCGAATATGTCAGTTACAGGTACAGAGCCGTCAACGTTGCATTTGGACAATGCGGGCTTCGTGTTATGGCTGAAAGGGGGGAAAGCGGGGGCGAAGCTTACAATGAAGATGCCGACGGGGATAAAGAAACAGCTCCACATCATCGGGAGCAGTCTTAGTTCTGGTGGCGGGAGTCCTGTGTACTTTGCCCGGTGCCTAATGTATTGCTTGTTGACGAGGGGGGCTCCAAGAAGACCCAGGACAATGCCACCAGTGATGGGAAGGAACATCAGTCCCGAGATACCGGCGGAGTAACCTTTGCCCTCCTCAAAAACGATTGGATATCTGATTGCAGTCAGTACTTGTCACACGAGCTCCGAGCTGGGGTTCAAGGAATGAACGTACGCGACGAAAAACATGTACAAGATGCCATAAAGAATAGCCGCATAGATGGCGAACAGGGTGACAATCGGCTCAGTGAAGAGCAAAATCAGAGGACGGGCCAAATGAATCCGGACGATGTTCTTGAACGATCTGTGAATGAGCTCGTGTTCTCCGCGGTAGCTGTCATCGCCGGTCTGTTTTCGCAGCTTCTTTGCTCTCCGCTCGAGGATGACGGGCGCATAAGTCTCTGGGACGAAGAGCAGGATGCAGACGAAGAACGTCCCGCAGAGAATGAGCTGAAGATAGTACAGCCAACGCCAGCCAATGTTCTCATAGACAAATCCACCAATCATAGGGCCTTGTGTGACGTCAGTCATAGGCCCTCGAAGTAGACATTGTAAGAGGAACGGTCATGGCACCAAAACATACCCATGATGGGTCCCAGGAAAGGAGCAGCGCTGAACGAAGCCATGGGGATGCCGCGCTCCTCGGCCTTCCACATATCTGCAAGGCTACCGCCAATCTGCTTACTGTTAGAAGAATTCTTGGCGACGTGACGGCACTCGTCTCACATTGGCGACAGGAACACTGATAGCGATGCCACCGATGGCACGGCACACCAGCAAGGTCTCAATGTTTTTGGCCCTGGCGCATGGAATGATAAAGATGACGGCAAAGCCAAATGTCGTCACGTAAATGATCCACCGCCCGTAGAGCTCGGACAGCGGGCTGAAAACGAGAGCTGCCAAACAGTTAATACAGGCCGAGGAGTATTGGGGCGTAAGCACTCACGTCCAATTCCAAACCCAATAACGAAGACCGTGACGGAAAGCAGAGCAATTTCCGTCGTGACGCCAAACTCTTCGACCACCCCCGCGATACCAGGGGTGATAACTGCGGAGGAAAACGCGACCGAGAAGCACACCAAGCTCAAGGTCATGGTGATGAGCCATCTCCGTGCCTTTGACCAGTTCTTTGGGTTCCCGGTGTCGTTTTCAGAAAAGACGACAATCTTGTACGTCTTGGTTTGGCCGTCGGCGAGTGTGACATCTCTCAGCTCGTAGGTCTGCTGAGATTCCAGCTGACTGGCAGTCTCCGGTGTCGGTGCCGAGGTTTCGACCTCCTTGGCGTTGGATTTCTCCCGTACCCTACAGGGCCAACTGTTAGAGACCTGTTTGCAGGTCGAGCTAAACAAACGCAAAGATGGATGGGTCCGGCAATTACAGCTCATCGGGAAACTGGCCGTCCTCGTTCTCTGTGGCCGAATTCGGCCAATCGACCGACTTTCTCGCAGAGTCGGACATTTTGGAGGTCGGTTTCTATGTATGTTTACAGACGACCAAAAAACGGCCGAGGGTGGGCTGGCGACCTGTCTTAATATACCTTGATCTTCCATCCCTGTTACCGTCGGAGCTCGTCATGAGCCGGAGAGCGAGCTCTGCGAACTTCGGCAGGTGCCATAAGAGCATCAAATGTTTGCGGTCGGATCCAGTGCCGTGCGGCAGCGTAGCTCCGGGCGTACTACCAACGACCGTCCCTCCTTGTAAGCTCGGAGCCTCCGAGCCGTTATTGACCCCACTCACGATAATCGTAGCTCATCGCGTTGGATTCACTGCCAATCACGCTCAGAATGCACGCAACCAGTGAGATTCTTTGAAAGACTAGGTCAGAGTCTGTAGGATCCAAGACACAAAGTCTCGAACCACCCTCGTCGTAGGGCTGGAATGATGGCACGCGTCCAGTGTCGCGCATCTCTTTCTGGTTGCTTGCATATTATTATGTACGAGTAAAATTAGCCGATCATGGGGAAATAAGCTCTTGCGAGTTTAGCTTCGGCGCTCGGAACATCGGAGGTTCCGGACAGCCAATTGGGGGTGGAGAAGGCGATATTTCGCGGGTCATCTCGAGCTACTCCGTACGGAAAGAAAAACCGGAACGCATCTAATAGTGGTAGTGTGCATCAAAGTCCTGGATGGGATACCCACCTGACCTTTCATCATCAATGGCCGGCGAACGCCCTCCGTACGTGGTACGGGCATGCGCAGCGTGCAAGGAGAAAAAGCTTCGATGTCTGATGAACGATGGCCCTCCATGGGACTGCAAAAGGTCAGCCGAAGAGAAAACTACCATTTCTGCGGCGAATTGCGAGGCGCGCTACGAGGCTCGCGTGCCACCGTTTTGTGATGGTCCGACACCAGGCCGGCGGCTGATGTATTTCTCATGACCAGATGTCTGCAAAAGAAGCTCAAGTGTGTCGTTCCCGAGTCTCGGCCTCGGCAGCGCAAGAAAATAGGTTTGGATGCTCGCAGTCCTTTGTTCAGAGTTCCGGAGCTCAAAAGAGCCGACATTGACGTTACATTTCCGACGACAGTGCACGAATTGAGGATTGCACAGCTTGAGCGGAATGTCGACCGAGTCATATCGCTCCTTCCCAGTGCTTCCCGTCCGTGTTCCGCTCTGTCTACATCTACCGAAACGGAGGTGCCACAGGACTTTGCAACCTCCGTAGGGTCTTCCGAACAGTCGCTGGCCGGTGGACTCGACCGCATTATTTCCCACCAGCAGGCTGAGCAGCTTGTGGCTGATTATCGCGCTCAGCTTGCGAAGCGTTTCCCCTATGTCCTTCTCCCGGAGGATGCAACCGCTTCCAGTCTGCAAGAGGCGAGCCCGATGGTTCTGCTCGCGATTCTCGTCACGGCATCCTGGAAGGACGGAGCCCAGTTGGATGCTCTGAATCAGCATTTTCTCAAGCAGCTGAGTGCCAAGCTGATCATGCACGGCGACCGGGACTTGGATTTGCTAAACGGCCTGCTGGTGTATCTCAATTGGTATGTCATGATGCTCATGGTGATGAGCCCCAACCCCTTGTAAAGCACCAGCGTCTGATGCCAATGCCATGGCAGGATCCATCTGCACATGGCCCCCAAAACACACCAGGCGTACAGACTCACGTCCATTGCCATCTCCATGGCTGTTGACTATGGCATCACGCGGCGGCCTGGTAAGGGCAGGCACCAGCAGCTCAACGTAGAGAGCAACACCGATGTGCCGCGGGGCCTGACGGTCGTCGATGCCGAGTTTTGGAGCGTGGAAGCTCGACGTGCGTACTTGGGCTGCTACCACATTTCCACATGGTAAGACAAGGACGGCAAGACGGCAGGACAGAGACACGTGGTGCCTAACAGGTATGCCGCACACAGGTACTCCATCATTACGCGAAAGATGACCCCGCTGGCCTATACCGACTATCTGCATGTGTGTGCACAGTCACTGGCTACTGCCCAAGACGTCCCGTCCGACTCGGATCTCATCTTCCATCTCGAAATCACCCGCGAGGCCGAGAAGGTGTACACGTTGTTCAATTACACCGAGACGAGCCAGACCCAACACATGAACGATGACCAGATCCAGATTTACCTAAGCGCATTCTGTGCCACGCTTCAGGACTGGCGATCACGCCTCCCAACGTCGCTGGCCAATGATCGTGAGCATGGCCCAGGAACAGAAACGGAGAGGCTTGCCCCCCCCTCTCTGAACTGAACTGCACTGACAACATCGACAGCCTGCCAGAAAGTGTGGCCCTGGATCTATGAGGCCTTTATGCGAGAAGTGAGCTTGTCGGGCATGTCTCGGAGCTCAGACATGTCCGTTTTCCGAATCCGCGTCATCATTGACGCACTGAAGAGCACAAGGGAGTTTTTCGACACCTTCTTGGCGATACCTTTGGCAGACCTACCAAGTCTGCCGGCGACGCACTGGGCTCTGCTAGGCTACTCGATCCTACTGGTGGCGTCCATGTCCTTGTCGATCAATACGCCCGGGTGGAACATCAAAATGGCGCGCTCCATCATCAAGCTCGACACGTACATTGATGCAATGACGGTCCGTGTGCAAGACCTCTCGTCGAGCATGTATCGTATGGAACCCTCCAAGGATTGGTATGGAAGTGTCGTGACCCGATGGGGTGCCTTCAAAAGTAGCTACCTCGCCGCGCTCCAACAAGTCCTTCCTGGAGTGAACACCTTGGGCTCGACCTCTGCACCCGAGCCGGCTCTCACACCCTACCAGGTTGCACAACGGACGGACCTCCATGGCGCTCAGCCACCGCACCAGCGACCCGAAACGCGTCCGATACCCATGGGCGACAATTTCTTCAATCCTGGCGGGACGCTGGAACTCCTTGACTTTCCGGCGAATATGGGCTCATGGATGGTCTCTGATCTCGACTTTCCATGGCACGGAGCAGCTGGCTTTTGAATGATGTCGATCGTACCATGGAGATATACCCACCTTGGCTTTTATGAATGTAGCAGCAGCCATTTCCGGCTGCGATAATTTTGCGAAAGTACAGTAACACAAATCATCTTCCCAAGCAAATCTTGGCAGTGAACTTGGGTTTCCTTATCGTTAGGAGAATGAAACCAAGACGAGTTGTTATGCGGTGCAATTAATGTTGATATAGCTGTACGCATATATCTTTGTCGTCCTCGTTTTGGAGAGAACACATTTTCCAGTAGCATCGCTTCATGTAGGAACGATCGAATAGAAACTACAACGCCCTTCATTTGTGCATTATTCGGACGACCGTGCATCTAAAACCAGCTGCCCGCATTTTCCAGCCAAAACCGTTCCATATCAACGTCCATGTCACTAGGCATGCCGGGAGGCAGTCCTAATGGTAGTAGTTGAGACGGCGACGGTGCCACGGCAAAGCTGAAATCTACTGGCACGGAATCATTCGGTTGGTCGGGTGCAAGCTCGGAAGGTTGTGGCCGTGAAACCGAAGCCATGCCGGGTGTGGACGGACATGACAATGTGGCCATGCCAGGGTCGATGTGGCCAGACATGTGGCCTCGAGTGCCCGGCAAGACGCTGGCTCTGGCGTCCACGACGAGACGTGGCAGTGTGGTGGGCTCTCGTGGTTCGCTGCCGTTCTGTCTCCGCCAAGCCAACCGCGCCTCCCAGGCGGCCAGCGCGACGTGCAAAAACTTGCGTGCAAACATGATCCGAGTGCGGTGGTGCGGTGGCCCGTCGGCCAGGGCGTCGTAGTTGGCGCACAGGGCGGACCAGGCACGGTCGGCAATGCGCTGGGCCGGCCGCTTGGCCAGACCGTGCAGGATGTGAAAGTAGGCGAGCACGGGCGAGTACTGGGCCTCGACGAGCCAGACAAAGGCGCCGCGACTGGCCTGCAGCAGCGGTGATGTGCGTAGCAGAGTGTCGCACTCCACCATGCGCAGGGCATGGCCAAACGCCTCGTGGCGCTGGTCGTCGGTCAGACGAAAGCGGCGCCGCTGCCGCGCATTCGTATTTGCATTTGCATTCGTCTGGCCGAAGTTGGCGGGCGAAGCTGCGGATACAAGCAAAAAGTGCTCGGGTTCGCAGGTGTGACTTTCTAGCCATGCATCGTATGGTATACCCGGCCGGCTCAAGTGCGGGCAGTAATCGTAGCGAAAGTCCTTTCAAGGTTTTTGTTGATCGTCCATCATCTCATGTAAAATAGTTCCTTTGTTTATTTCTCTCCTGTCGTTGAATCATAGTTTCTTTGAAAAGTTGTCAAGCCGAGGCAACCATTAACATTCTCTTTGGTTGCTCCATTTTAATTATACTTTTACAATTATTGACACACCAAACGGCCAGTCTTTGCCTGAGCACCTACTTGACCTCTATTAAAGCACAGTCGCAGACTTCCCATGCTCTTCTTTGCCTTTACCAGCAGCGGTTCGCGGGCCAACTCGCCCAACTTTTCTTGTCCTTGCATAGCTAACGGAGTGGGCTACTTTTGGTGTCGACAACGCCACCACTTGCGGTGCCGCCAATATGCGTCTTTCACGTTTGGCAGAGTATCGTCAGAAGGAAGATCCTCAACCGCCGCGTCATCACCATGTCCAGCGATGGGAAGGGTGGCGTCAAAAGAGAGGGCGGCAACCTTCGGCTCATCGACAACCACCATGGCCTTGCAAGAAGGGCTGGCAGCGGTAATATCAAACTTGGTGTCATCGCCATCTGCCTCGGGGTCTGCAGGATTGGCAGCGTGCTCTTTTCCTGCCCTACCACATCCCGAACCCTCTGCTTTCTAGACAGAGTCTTTGTTCGCTAGGGGAAGATCCACTCCCGCCCTTTCGGCGCGTTCAACCAAGTCTCTGACGAATGCTTTAGCCTACAAGTCCGATTGAGCTTCATCCAGGATACCGTCATCGACCGCTGCGTCCAGAAGAAGCTGCCACTCGAAGGGTGTGTCGACATCGTAGCCTGTGGGTCTCTGGTCCGGCGGGGGATCCTCGCTGAAGATGATCTCGAGCGATCCGCGGGCGAACATGCCGGCGAGAATGCCATGTTTTCCATATTGAAGCTGCAAATAGAAGAAACTTGGCAGGGGCTGCTCCACATTATCGGTCGTGACCAGTTGGTAAACATCCCCATGTCTAACCGGCGGGAATAGACCGGCACGCCCACGGCGAAAGTCGGCAATGTGGCGTGGTCCGAGTCTGTGGTGACGTAGATGCTTCTCGAGTTTATCACGAAGCCAGACCATCTGAAGGTAGATGCGATGATCCGGATCCTCGGGGTCCTGGATAGGGCGAATAGCGAACGTGTATCTGTCCCACATAGCGCGGGCGTCTGGACAGAGCGGGAGAATATTCATAGTCTCGTTGCCGTACATGACGAGTTCCTCGACCTCATTTAGATTCCAAAAACTGCAGAGCAGGTCCCATGTCCGCTCATGGTTCGCCGGCTTTGTCCTGACAGGTACAATGTGTCCTACGTAGGGCTTTGCAACTCCAGACAGGACGCAGCGTCCGCCGTAACAGTTCGGCACTGTGGCCTGTGCCTTTCGGTCTGCGGCCTCACGAGCCGTAGTGCTCTGGGTCTCCTCGGTCGGGACTTGCGCTTCTGCCTTGGGAGTGGTGTATTTGATGTTAAGCTAAGCCGAGGTTACCTCTTCGAGATCGATGATGGCACTACCCAAAACCTTGGAGTGAAACATCTTGAGGCTCAGCCGGCGGCCGGTCTGGTGACGGGCGTGTAGCACGGCAAGGGTCAGTTCATCAAGTCGTCGGTCTGGAAATTGCAGGATTCCCTCAAGGGCCAAGATCCACTTCTTTTTATCGGCGACAGTGATTTTCCTCTTGCTCTCTGGTAGGTAGACTGGGCGGTCGCCGGGGATGTTCATAAGCTCGGCAAGCTCTGAAGACAAATATTCAAGGAATCCCAGTCTCAGGTTTTCATCAGTCGAGGGCTCATCCTCTGCTGCGGCAGTGACGTCATCTTCCTGTGGTTCATGCAACCCTGTGGCGGCAGATGGCAAGTCGGCATCTGTAGGCTGCCAGTAGATGGGCTTCTCCCCTATAGACTTTACCGTAATCGCCATCGTCGGCAGAGTTGTTAAGAAATAAGCAGGCCGAGGATGAAAGGTCCATAGTACGAAGTAGAGGTTATGTTAAGGAGCGTTGCTATTTGTACTGCTGTTTTTTGCTATCAGCGGCCCTTATCGCTGATAAGGAAAAAGATACAAGGTGTAGGGCAGCCACTTCACCGCCAATAACCCGCATTAATTATTTTTTATTAGCCAATAAGACGACACCTTCGTTGCCTAGTTAATAAGCAGTAAAAAGAAAAGTCTAATTGTAAAGTCTGACCCCCCCCCCTAATCGTTACCACGATGTGACCTATATAATAATTATAGCTGTAGCTAATTATATTATAAGTCTTACAAGCTAATTAATGCGCTTTTTAGGCCGAAGTGTATAACTGGTCTTATTGTCCTCCCTTTTAATCCTTTTTTTTAACGTCGCCCTTGCTGCTTTTGCTGCCTTCGCTACTACTGCTGCTGCCGCCGCCTTGTCTGCCGTTGCCTTTGCTGCCGCCGCCTCGTCTGCCGCTGCCTTTGCTGCCGCCGCCTCGTCTGCCGCTGCCTTTGCTGCTATTGCTGCCTCTGCCTCTGCCGCTGCCTTTGCTGCCGCCGCCTTAAAATTATTACGGGGCGCCGATTGCGAAAGCGGCAGAAAATACGCTAAGCCATATTTGTTATAGCGCACTGTTTTAACCAATAAAATCGCATTTCGCCGAGCTAGTCCTTGTATCTTTTTCCTTATCGGCGATAAGAGCCGCTGATAGCAAAAAACAGCAGTACAAATAGCAACGCTCATGTTAAGATACAGTGGGGTATAACATTACGCTAAGCAAACTTAAACTCCACACCCCCTACTCACACTATCCCTGTCACATGACTACCATCACGTGCGGGCGAGCCCTTATGGCTCGCCCATTCATCCAGTAGATTAGCTGAAGATCAGACTTTACACACCCATCTGAGCCATCGGCTGATCGGCTGCGTCACAAAGTGGCAGCAACCCCTCGTTAAGATCATCAAGATCACCGCGTTTTTCTTTGTTTTTGCTTTCGCCTTGCTTTGCTTTGTTCTTCTTTTCGCGCCGGCAAACCGCGCCCCTGTTTTCCCTGTTTCCACTTTGCCTCTTTTCTCCCCATGCCGCACGACACGGCCTTACTAGCACGTCAGCTGCTACGCTTTGCACAGTCCGGGTCCGACAAACTTTCCATCCTCACGCCCGACGACGTCGCTCTAGCGACAGCTCTTGCTCCAAACTTCCGCCCCGAAGACCTCCCCCCCCTTCACGAAGAAACCTACCCCCTCCTCTGGGCTACCAGGCTCATGGGATGACAGACGTTTCAGTCTCTTATTTGGTTCATCTTGTTTATTTCTTTCATCCTACTCACACTACGTAAAACCCCCAAAAACTACCCGCGGCGTTAAATATCATCATCATTATCATTAGTGCAGTAGATGATTTGAGACGATTAAAACTCGCTATATGCAACCTGTTGCGAGACAATAGCTAGCAGAGTTATATCATCTCATACAGGGTGCACAATAGTGCGCATACCTTGTGGAAGTACAGTTAACCGATCCATACTAACTGCGTGCTAGAATCTTCCCTGTAATTTCCCAGGTCCTGACTGCGGAGCGGGTGACGGAGATGAAATTGCTCCCAGCTGGTAGGGCTGAAAATAATAGCCGTTAGATTGCTAAGACGGTAGCTCGTGTAGCTGTGGCGCCTGGGGGAGTGGTTCACCATCAAACAGGGCTTGCTCAATGGGAAAAACGCCGGTAAGCTGGTCGCGAATCTGCTTGGTTGTCGGAGTTGGTCTGGGCGGAGCTAAGTTTGTCGGATGTGTCAGGAGCGAGCCCTTGATGGCGGAGGTGACGACTGCGGTTACTCGACTTACAGAGATGCTGGAGAACACGACGAAGCGATCGGACCTGGGTGGTCAGACTCTGCTGGAGGGGGACACGAAGACCGCATGGACAGTGGAGAAAATGCTGGACGCCATTGAGGTGATGGTCGGGACTACCGAAGCCAGATTGGGGACCGCGATGAATGACTGCGCATGGGTCACTGTGAGAGACTACGTGGGAAATGCGATGGACGGAGAGATCACACGGCCGGGACCTGGGGGGAGCCCGTCTCCCACCATTGCTGACGTCGACATGGAGGAGTGCGTGGGGGAGTACGTGAAGGGGTGATGGGAAAAAGGGAATACGGCAAGACAGTCAGGACCAGGACTGGGGCGGTGTTATTGGGGTTTTCTGCTTTGGTGCTTTCGCGATACGGAGGAGACCAGACTGTTTTGCGGTCGCGGTGCTCCCTCTGGAAAAATTGGGCTGGGTCAGTAAATAGAGGGAGTGCGACTGCTCCCTAAGGGTCGCACTTTCCTTTTCTAGTGGTGGTGTTTGTGGGCCCTAGGCCCTAATTATGTGACATCCTCTGTCGTTTGTGCCCGATTACCGCACTACTTAATCTTGTGACTTTGCTGACTCCTTCATGGAATGTTGCAGTTTAAGAAAGCGGAGGATCATGGTCATGTTCCCGAACGTCCGAGCCAAGATGAGCAACAACAGCCAACGAGGGACGTGTTGTAGCCTTCAAGTTCGCTCTACGAGCCGGGGATCCTGGGCATTTTGGTGAGCTTTCTCAAGAGCCCGCATGTGCTGACGTGGATCTATACGGCGGCGAGAGGAAATGAGCTGAGGGAACTGGTGATTGCTTCCCGGCATCTGACCGACGTCGTGCCGAAGCTGCGAGTAAAAGACGACGAGAGCTCGCTCCTAACCTGTGAGGCCAGCGGTGTCGTGGAGGGCTGGGCCACGGACCTCGTCAAGCTCGTCGGCAAGTTTGGCAACAACCTCATGCAGCACCCAGACTCCATCTACAAGACGATTCCACCCTTTTGTCCTAGCAACTCCTTGCTGTAACAGCAGTTTGGCCGTCGAGAGACCGGCGCCTAAGGGTGTCTAAACTTGGCAACAGGTGCTGGGATGACTGTCTCGCGCGCCTTTCTTTGGCCCATGACCAGATGGCATCAACCGTTATCGCGGCGGGCAAACGCATCGCCGCTCTTTCCGTCGTCCGCACCACAAGCCAGGTGGTCCTCTACAACGCCACTACATTTGAAGAGAGGCATCGAATTACGCATCCAGCGTATGTCTCGATGTTTCAGGTAAACAAACTCGGCGATACCCTCGTGAGTTACGGCTACTAGACCACCAAAGTATGGGATATCACAACGGGCGCGTGTCTGAAGACGTTCGAGAACCCGGCGAGTCGTCACGCTCCCCACGCCCTACTTTTTGCCGAGAAGAAGCACAACACAATGACCGCTGTATCCGGAGCGCCTCTCTCGACAACGACGCGGCTGCCGAGTGGAGCGACTACTGCCAGATCGACGAGCAGCCCTGCCCGCCCCATCCGCGCCTGGCACCATAAGAGAGAAGAGCTGCAAGTTTTCCTGTTCAACGTAGCCCTAGGACCGCTATCAGACCCATGGGCCAATGGCCGCTTCAGCAATGTCTCCCACCATCCCCAATACCGAGTCGGAGACCCCTCTTCTCAAACCCCCAAGCACCTGGCCGCCGCCAGCGCCTCCAGACAAGTCGAGCTTGGCCCGTGCCTCTGGGCAGATTATGCGCTACGGTCTAAGCGATGCCTCCGCTGCCATCCTGCAGCTTCTCACATATACACAGTGTCGACGATTTCCTAAGGGACCAGGTCTGATGCTGGCCTCACGGAATATACTGGAACTGACCTTGTCGCATAAAATCAGCCTTTCCTTATCTGTATCATTGTCCAGTTCACAAGTACTTCCCCCATTTTTTAGTGTACGTCATTAATCAGTTGTTCGATTGTTGTCAGAGGTTGCATTGTACGTAGCAAAGTGATAACTGACAGGGCTACCTCACCCCCCTGTATTTCATGTCATGGGCGTCATTGCCCTTTCGTGGCAATATCGGCCACATTGCCAAAGCGACAGGAATACTCTGTGATGCCTCTCCGCGATAAGAAGCCAGAAATCCACACCATGCTCGCTGCAGCCAATCGAAACCCCAAAATTTCAGACCGTGCATGCGCATTTTGGTACCCAAGCCCAGCCCAAATCCCCGCCTCGGTTTGCCGTCCATGAACCTCTGCTGCTTGCTCCCCTCTGCACGGGTAAAGAGCTCAGATTAGACCCCAAGCCACTATACTGAAATGGACGCCTACACTTACGCTGCTTTGCAAAGTAATGAAGTTCGTCTTTTGCGATTACAACCAGCCGTTCCTCAGCCTCCACCACCCGACCATACCGATGACGGAGACGGTGTCTACGGGTCGCTCGAGACTTACCCGCTGAGCAAGATTCCCAACTACACGGCGCTTTCGTACTGCTGGGGCCAAGGTCCGTGGGATCGACTGCTTACCGTAGACGGTCGGCAAATACAAATTGGCGACAACCTCTACAGCTTTCTGTTGCAATCAGCTCGCAGTCTTGAAAGCAACTCCAACGTTGCAGGCTTGGAGGATCAGAGACGTACCAGCGCTGGCCACAGAAGATACAACTTGCGCAGCGGCGAGAAGTCCCTAAACAGTCCCAGCATTGCAGCCGGCGATGAAACCCAGGGCTCGCGCGAAGAGACTCAATATCTGTGGAGTGATGCCATCTGCATCAACCAGGGCAATAGCGAGGAGAAGAACCTGCAGCTGTTGCTCATGCGGGACATCTATGCCTCAGCCAGCCGCATTGTCATCTGGCTCGGTCCGGGCGATGAGAGCAGTGACACGGCCATGGACGTTTGGCAGCGTGTCGCCAAGAACATCCGGGGGGGCAAAAAGCTCGGTCCACGCCTTGGCATGGAGGAAGGCGAACTTCGGGCACTGCACATGTTGCAGAATCACGAGTACTGGAACCGAGTCTGGGTGCTGCAAGAAGCCTCGAGCGCGGGCGTCCTGCGAGAGATATGGTGCGGTGGCAAGTGTGTGGCGTTTGATGACGCCCTGCTCGTCAATGAGGCCGCTCGGCGATATGTCTTGGAGCAGGGCCACATCCCCAACCCAAACCCTTGGATTTCGGAACTCGGCACGATACACTACTTTGAGCAGCTGAGGAAGCGGCGGCGAGACGGCAAGACGGACAACAAACATAAAAGCGGCCGGACCTCGGACTCACACTCCCTGCTGGACATTCTGTACATGACCAAAGATTTGAAAGCGTCCGATCTCCGAGACAAGATCTACGCGCTTCTGCCCATCTACTCGGACATTCACGGCGGGCAGCTGCCGCAGGTGCACTACGGCCAACCGGTCGAGATAACTTTCATAGAGACCGCTACCTTTATCCTGGCCACCGCCATCGACCTGCGGATTTTCTTGCTCTGCAGCCTCAGTGGCCCGCTTGCCACAAACCGCAGCTGGGTTCCAAACTTTAGGCACTTTGCAGAGTCACTGGCCCTATTCGGCCTCGAGGACAAGTTCCGCGTCAGCGGAAATCTGCCCCCAAGATTATATCTCAGCTCCGATGGAAAGTTTGTCACATTTCGTGGTGCCCGGATTGGTATGATTAGCACCGTGCACCAGCCACTTGCTGGGCCCGATGACCAGACCAGCTCGTCCGCAACAGCCGTGTGGCAGCCCAAGGTCAACAGTTGGATGAAAAGCTTGGCAGAGTTTCTCTTCCCTGGAAAGGTCGACAGGCCGTATGCCGGCAGCTCTGTATCCACATCCTTGGCTGCGGATCGTCTGATGGCCCTCGGCTTTGGTCCGGGGATCGTGCTGGAGCGCACTGAGCATGTCTCGCACTGGCCATTCTTGGAGATTGCCTGCGGTGCAAGACCGCCTCTGCTGAGCGATGGGGATACGCTCCCCAAGTTTACAGATCTTCTCTTGCGAGCTGGACACGCGTCCGTATTCCGAGATAGGCTTGGACATCTCGGTCTCGGCGACCCAGCAGCGCGGACAGGTGACATGGTGGTGGCTTGCTTTGGCCTGGCCATTCCCCTACTCATACGCCCGGGAGGAGCGTTCTTTGACCGCATTGTAGGGCCATGCTATGTGCAGGGGCTGATGGATGGCGAGGGTTTGCAGGGAACCATGGCTGAGGATTTCACGATATATTGATTGTAAATAACGGCTTCATGCATTACGTGTAGGAGTCAGTGCATATCATCCGTGTGGACGCTGTTTGGCGAGCTAGTTGCCAGTTAGGCTACCCACAGGTCCGATTGCTCTTCATCCAGGATAGTAAAAGCTTGGCAGGGGCTGCTCGATATTATAGATTGTGACGGGTTGGTAAACGTCCCCGTGTCGGACCGGCGGGCAGCCCAGTGACGGCAGATGGCAATTCGGCGTCTTTAGGCTGCGAGTTGATGGGCTTCTTTTCGATAAAGTTCATAGTAATCGCCGTCGTCTTTAGAGTTGTTTATGAAAAAGAGCAGGCAAGGGATGTCGGCTCCATACAATCGAATGCTTGCGGCTAAGTTGCACCTTGCCTTTTGTTAGGATAAACCTAGCCGATTTCATGAATGCGATGACAATTAGTCCTAACAACGAGACTAACGGCAAGCCTTTCATGCCATCTTTAACGGGGACAGGAAGGACTCTCTCCGTCTCCTCACTTCCTCTCTACGATTTGCCACGTATCCCAACAATGTAGTACTTGGTAGAGCCTCTTAATACCGCTAACGGACAGCAGCTAGCATATCATTAAAACAACACCAACTATATTTTCTTCCTCCCTTCTTTCCTTTAGCCCATTGCCTATATATCGCCAATCCTCTCTACATTTGATCTGGCTTGATGGAGCCCCTATAAACTAACCGCCGGCCCAATTCCACAAATAGATTAGCTTAGACGACCCTGGTACTAGACACAATGCTTGATGCTGCCAACCTTTGACCTTGTTTGTTCCCGTTCTCTCTACCTGAGACGGCAGCCTGCGAATTACCGACAGGCAAGCCCTGAATCGAAAACTCCTGGATCGATGATGAATCCTGCTCGACCTCATGGGTAACGCGGATGATGCGCCGTGTCGATTCGTTGTCCCCATTGCTGTCCTTGTCTATAGCCTGGTGGCCTTCATGGTAGCTGTCCAGTCTGTGAGTTCCTGGGTTTGACAGCTTCATATGGGTGCGCCGGCCTGAGGTGCCGCCGATAGTGACTAGGTTGACGTCGCGGGTCCTGCTTGGATCACTTGAGCCATACGATGGGAGAAGGTTTCGAAAGAGAATTCGGAGCATGGGCATGGAGCCGGCGATGATACCCAAGTCGCACTCGAGCACTGTCAAGGTGACAATCTTGCCAATCTCAACTGCAAAGTATTGGTCAGCGGCCACTTCTTTCTCGCAGACATTTCGCAACCAGGCGGAAATCGAGGAAGAACAGAAGCAACAACATATAAACATACACAGTCTGTCATGCTCCGCAGTATAGGCCCAAGTGTAAGTGATGCGTATAATGGTAGCCACGGACGCAAACAGGCCCAACGACAGAATGCCAGATGTAAGAAACTTGACCCTCTTGGGCAACTGAAGGTGGCGAAGCAGGAAGACGGGAATGATGGCCGTGCTGAAATCGGTAAAGATGTTGGCAACCGAGACAAAGTATGACACATTGAGGATGACCGTCTGGCCCGAGGTGCAATCTCCTGGCTCACCCCAGGCCGCGGCTACAGGCTTGCATTGGAAAATGGCCACGGGCCACGATATCTGCCAGACAATCCAGCTCAGCCCAAACAGGGTCCACAGGATCTTGGTATAGATGGCGTTGAGGTTCTTGGCCAGCCGCAGCAGCGTCCAGACGATGCTGGACTTGATTAGGGCGCCATCCAGGACGTATAGAAACTGCCAGATGATCGTCCACAGCCCACTCTTGTGTTGCATACCGACGGTAATGACATTGTCGTGCGATCCTACACCGGTAAAGGCGAGCACTATGACAGAGGCGTTGTGTCCGAGGTTGACTAGCTAGAGAAAAAGGAGTTAGTTAGCCGCTTGCAGAAGCAGTCTTCGGCTGTTGATAGTCAGAACATGGGACGCTAAACAAGACTCACCCACCCGGCAAGCATCAGCCAGTCTTCGACAGAGAAGGCATCCCGCGTGATTCGGGCATAGAACCGCAGGCTCACCGTCAGGCTAGACAGAATGGTGAAGACAATGGCGATCACCATCATGGCCAACGCCAGGCCCTCGGGTCGGATTGGCTCAAACTGAGTCGTTGTCAAGTCTTTATCCATGGCCAGAGTTCAATGGCTGATTCCTGGAGGCTGTGAAAACTGCAGTCTCTCGCAGACGGGATGGAAGTATATCTAAGAGGCCTTGCAACTAATGGGATCGGCACCGTTCTCCTAACAGCCTATATTTAAAGAAGCGGCCTTTTTATTGACAATAGGACTGTACGAGTACCCATCGGTCAGGGATAGTGCTCCTACCCGTATTTTGCTCGCGTGTCGGGTTGCTGTTTTCCAACGAGGTAGTATATCGAAGGGCCTTCCAGCCGGGTTACTCTAGGGACAGCCTTGGCGCCGTCTTACACATATGCAAGGACTCCATATTCAGCACAACCATACTCCGTAGGCCCTGGCCATTTTGTGGAAACGGACCGGACGGGCCGGCGACCGGTGTGGGCTTCTGTTCGGTCTAGAGCCGAAACATGACATGTTGTTCTCCTGTAGGATCAAACTCGTTGGACCTATTGCCAATGCGGTACCTAAGTCCGCCGCCCTGTCAACTGCCGGTTTTCGGGTCCTACCCCGTGTAAGTGCATTAGCAATACGAGCTTAGAAGGCCCACCGCAGCGGAAAAAGATGAGCATGTATGGCTTCTACGGCAGGGCGCTTGTCCCCGCTTCTATTCTTGGTAGTACTTCCACGTTAGCAGTTCACCTCGAATTTCACTTATGCATGGCTCCAAATTTTAGCCTGGAGGCAGAAAATAAATAAGTACCCAGCAGCCGAGCAAGTTGCGGGGAGTCAACGTACTCGTACCTGCAGATTTCTAGGTTACCCTTTCACGGCGGCTTGTTTCGTATCTTACCAGTCAATGCTGACACCAAACTATTACCCCGACGCCCGAAGTGGATTTTCTCGTACGATACAAGCCCCAACAAATGCGAGCATACCCTTGTCGATCACACACGGCATAAGATGCGACGTAAAGGACGTTGGTCCAAGACCAAACCGTGGGCCATTGCTCAAATACGGGACACCTGTAGATAAAGGGTACGCAAATGTATTCAAAGAGGAAGGTGTGAGCTGCTCGTCATATATTAACTAGTGTAATTTGTTACTCTGCTTCTGGGCAGAAAAAATTGAAAAAAAAGAATAAGAACAGCAAGAACCCCCAAAAACCAACAACAAAAACATTTCAGTACATCAAGAAAAGGAATCATGGCTCAAACAGAGAGCGAGCAGCTTCCTGCCCTCCCGTCCGACGTGACGCCCCAGTGGCTGGGATCCAAGCTCGGGCATGCAGTCAAGTCGATCGAGAACACGCACACCATCTGGGGCACGGCCAGCAAGCTGTTCTTTACCATCGCGTACGAGGACGACAATAGCGGCAGCAATGAGCGACCAGAGCACGTCTGCATCAAGGGCGTCTTCGATCCCAAGATGATCGAGGCCCAGCCCTGGACGGTCAGCCTGGCGCAGCGCGAGGCCGAATTCTTCACCAAGGTGGCGCCCACGGTCAATAATATGCTCTTCCCCAAGAGCTGGTGGAGCGGCACGAGCGACAGGCAGGGCCTCGCCGTCATGAACGACCTGACCCGCGAGGGCTGCACCTTTCCCGCCGAGGTTGCCTCCTACCCGGCCGATAAGGTCATGAACAGCGTCGAGCAGCTGGCCAGCCTGCATGCGCAGTATTGGGGACAGAGCCAGGAAGACCATCCGTGTAAGAGCCTCTCTGCTCCCGTGTGCTTTTCCTTTACTCTCCATCTGCCCGGCCCTTCCTCACTCCTTTTCCCCCTCTTTGCACTCCTTTAAGTGCTCTCTGAGGCTAACTTAACGTCAGGGATCTGGAACAACTACGATCCGGCCATGAAGTACATGTGCATCCCGTGGCACGACATCGTTCGACTCCCTGGCCGCCCTAAGCTTCCTGACTACCTCATGGACGGCAAGCGGTGCAACGAGGCCCTGGACCGCTACTACGCCGAGCGCAATCCGCGCTTCCGTACGCTGCTGCACGGCGATACGCACATTGGCAATATCTACTTTGCTGCCGACGGCCGCATCGGCTTCCTCGACTGGTCCGCCTTCCATTTCGGGTCGTGCTTCCACGACATTGTCTACCACATGACATCTGTACTGAGCGTCGAGGAGCGTCGTGCCCACGAGATGGAGATCCTTGATCACTACCTCGCCACGCTGCACCGTCTCGGCGGACCCAAGTTTGACCGACACAATGACCCCGAAGTCATGATCGAGTACCGCCGGTCTTTTATGACCAACGTCATCTGGATCATCTGCCCGGACGGGCTTCAGAGCAAGGAGCGTGTTGCAGCCTTGTGCGAGCGAACCGTTGCTGCTTACAACGACCACAAGGTCATTGACGTGATTCTGGGCCAGCCAAAGCCGACATCTTGAGATCCGAGGTGCAGATGCCGTCTTTGCAATCGCCTGCTTTTGTGCTTTTCCGTGCTTTATACCATGCAGAGTCATCTCAGTAGCATACCAAGTGTCCGAGTACATATATCAACCAGTTTGTTCATCTCCACTACGTCCAATACCAGTGCGTGGCTTCTCATAGAAAGCGCATGGAACGTTACCCAGCATGGATTTCTTGGGGCATGGCCGTATTGGTTCACAAACTGGTCCGGTGGATCATATGGTAGTGCCTGTAGCCATAAGTAGCTTTAAAGCTTGCGAACAGCTGGTATTTCATTCATCCAGGTCCTGTCCCTCCATAGAGAGTTAGCTATACAAGACAGGGAACTAGGCCGACATTTTCTGGCAAGACGGCCTCTGACAACAGGACGAGCTAACTTTTTTGTAGATAGTTTCGAAAAGAGGCCTAGGACGCCTAAGTAACATGCCTCTGACGTAGTACTTCTGTGACTGGCCGAAAGCAAGGACTCCACGTTGTTTACCTGTTTCTTAGTCGCTATTTTGTTAATGAGCATGTTGATTTCAGATGAAACAATCGGAGTAGTCGCAAGGATTTTGAAGAACCTGCCTATACCTTTTAGCCGTGTGCTAACCTAATGTGTTTGTTATAAGAAATTTTCTGCAAAGTTTTTTTACAGCGAGTAGTCTAGGAGATCCCGCAGGTCCCTTAATGGAGTTAGAAGCTTATAGGGTCTTTTGCCCTTTCACTATTGAGCACATTTTGGTCTTTCTTTAGGTGTGAATGTTTCACTGTTTCTCAAATGTTCATTCCATTCACCACTCGTCTGTTCTGCTGGTCCAAGTCTTCTAAGATATCGATCATTTAACAAATACAATGAACAGAGCCGAAGCATCCCATGTCAGCTGCACCCCGATGCCCCGTAGAAAGTACTGTAGTCCATCAGCACAGTTATGGCGGTGGGGGCACGGTGAAGCAGAACGCTCACAGGTGCGAGGGCGTAAAACCTAAACAAATATATCTCGGCGACATTCTTGAATTAAACTAAATAGATACCTATCTGCTGCGGTTACAATCTAGGCAGTGATCTACTCGGCTAGGCGACGCATTCTTGCAGCCGACTCTGTCCTCCCTTTCGCTGTCTTTGCCATTTAGCTTTACACACTAGCAAAATTGTTGCAGTTTTAAACTACATAGGGATGTATTGTTCCATTAACGCGGTTTAGGCATAAAGAATGATCTCTTATAGAGTTAGCACCGGTTGTTTTAGTTGAATCTACCCTAGCTTATAAGTGATACGAGCTGTTGGAAGGTGCTCGCAGGTTTTGAGAGCTAATAGGAGGTGTTGACTGCGTTAGCCTCGGGAGCGCTGGTAACCGAATTAGGCAGTAATATACTCGTGAGATCTCTTCACCGTGTATCCACATACAAAGGAACCCACACCACCTGCGCACGCAGATGGTGAAATCCGTATTTATCTGATAAGTACGAGTAGACGGAATGACATGCCGCAAGACGCTAATTAATAACCACTACGCCAAAGCACAAAACGCCTCTAATTTAGAACATTCGGGTTTCCGGTTCCTTGTCGTCTCGTGCTCTTTTTGTCCTAGCTGATCGTAGCAGATCTGGCGCCTTACGTAACTTGGACGGCCGTCTCTAGACCCTTGCCCGTGGTAGAAGCTTGGAAAGTATTATTGGCCATGTCCTCATTGCACACCATCTTTGTGGACATGCTTGCCGAAACTGATTATCAGTCACCGAATAATATCAGATGGCATGGCCCTGGAGCTATAAAAAGTGGTGGGATGTCCGTTAGGTCATACGAACGCTCACAAGCTTCAGCACCCCATGGCGCCGAGGCTTGCAACACTGTAACATGTGCTGGTACACATCCATACCAGCTGACGCGAGCAAGTTTCCTGTTTCGCGAATTCGCGTATTGAATCGCCCACCGAAGTTGTACGAGTATTTTACTGCATGATTATTTTTACCGAATCCTGGACAGGCACAAGAGTCAGGATCTCCCCGACTTGACTTGACTCGGATGAGAGGTCTCGGGAGTGATCTTTAGTGTTTCGGCAGTCAACCCCTTGAACAAACGCCCGAGAATAGTACACATGTAGAAGAAAGGCCATGGATAGAAAGAGAGAATACAAAATAATTTTGAACAGTGCCATTCAAGTCCATGGCAAAGAAAACAGGCGTTGTGCGAGTAGGAATCCTACAGAGTTTCTCTTACTCGTACATTTGCGGATTTTTTTGGGCATGGAGGTTAGTTCCTTCACACCCCGCGGAGTCCCCCCTTACGTCGTATCTCTAGAGACCCATATAGTGAAACGTTCCACTTCTGAATCCTATGGCGGCAATGCACAGCTTGTAATATTATCAGATCAGCCCAAACAGGTTCGATTCTTTGCAAGACTGGCTTGGTGGAGAAATGCGGATAGGGGTCGGCCCAATAAGCATCTACCGGTTGAAGGGCGGGGGCGGGCGAGAATCGGCTTTGTGGGGACCCAGAACGTGCTCGTGGGGGTGGTAATAATCATTGCCTCTCATTTCAGTGGATTGTCTTCCCATTTCTTGGCCCACTTGGCTCCACACGTCCATGAAAGTCCACGGGGGAGAGAAATGCAAGCTGTTTCATTCGACATTGTGGCTCGCCATCTGATAAGATGCAGCTGTTTCCATCGAGAATGTGGTTCGCCATCTGATAAGATGCCAATGTGCCACGAGCCAACAACTTGCTCGACCAACCGACTGTCACACTACAGCATGTCCTGAACTGCAAGGTACCCAGCAAACATTTCACGAAGTGAGTGGTAGATGCTGGTGACTATTAGTCACGCCTTCGGAAAAGCGACTCATTTTGTATGTGAATGGAGCTAGAACCTGAGGCTTTTTTATTAGAACCTAGTAAACGACGAAGCAGCCAAGGCATCGGTGTCTTGAGCAAGGGCAATGGAAAAGAAACAGCAAACAACGTGTCGCCAAGATGTCACTGTCTAGTTGAATCCTGATCGCCATAAAGAAGGGTGCCGTTCCTCTGCATACAATACACTGCTCAGATATTTTGAAAACAATCCAATTCTCTTACACAGCAATACTTTGCAGCGCTGTACTATGGCTTCCTCCGAAGTTCCTTTGTGGAAGATCATCTTCCGCACTATTACCCGATATGTCAGCTTGGATGCGGCTGTCAAGGCCGCATCTACGCGATATGCCATGGGCTGCACTCTTTCGTTTCTCCTGGCTTGGTCTATCTGGGGTATGGTACGTGGTGCCTCCGATACATGGCAGGTCGTGCTCCAGGATGTGTCTTCCATCCAAGCATATTTCTCCGACACGCTGCTGCTTCGCCAACAGGCCAACATGACGCGCAACCTCTGTTCGAGAATTTTCGGCTTGCTGTCGCGCAGTGAGGCTACGGAACGCATGCTCTTGTCCATGACACCTGCCCAACGAGAGGCCATTCGCCGGGCCAGACGACACGAGCGCGACGATGTGGCGGCAGCAGCCGCCTTCCAGCGAGAAGACAGGCTGGACAAGATATCCAATGTTGTCGCCATTGGGGCCGGTTCGCTGGTCTTTATGGGCATGTATGTGGCTGGAATTATTGTCTGGATCTTCATGGGCATTCCTCACCACTTTTCCGACTTGTGGCAACTGATCATCAACACGACAACGGCTTTTGAGATTACCTTCATGTCCATGTTTGTGCAAAACATCCGCGGCCAACATGAAGGACATCTTGAGCGCGTCGTCAAAGGCATCGAAACGCTGGACGATGCCATGGACGCCCATCTCCAGCAACTGACTGGCGCTGCTTCCGCGCCCATTGCCCTGGATAGTTTGGCGCCAGCGCCGTCGCGCTGGCATCGTGTCATCGACAAATACGGCCGACTCATTGGCGGCGGCGCCGGTGTCACGCTGGCCATTATCGTGTTCGTGGTATGGCTGTCCATTGGCCATGTTATGCACTTTGACGACAACTGGTTCCTCATTATCGGTACCTATACCGGTCTGGCGGGTTTCATTGACGGATTCGTGCTGAAAAACGTCGACCGTCGTCAGACCTCACTCGGTGACCTTCACTTTGCACGCCTTGTGGAGCAAGACCGCAAGGTGTTTGACCTTTTGGGCATTGAAATGCCGCACACCCCTGAAGTCACCAAGCGACCGCTCACGCTGCGAATCAGTGTATGGATCGGCAACTGGTGCGCGTCCACGCGCGTTACGTACGCCTCTGTGGTCGTTGTGGTGGCGTTGATCGGTGCCGCCTCCGGCATGCATTGGACGGAAACCGGCCAGCTCCTGTGCAACTCGCCTACCATGATTGTCGAAGGTTTCTTGCTTGTGACGCTGCTGCAGTCCCACAACCTGGCTGATTCGGAGCGCCGAATCAAGTACGACGATGTGTTGCGGCGGAGACTAGTGCTCGAAGGCCACCTGGCGGCGCTCGTAAAGGCTTCTCCGCAGGACGGAGGCGAAAAGGATGACAAGGAAGACAAGGACGAAAAGGAAGACAAGGGCAGGGGGGGAGAAAAGGGCGTCACGAAACTGCAGGCGGTCGTGGTGGCGGACAGTGTTGTGTGAACCGGGGGGGGCTGTGTAGATGCCATTATTGGAGTGTATTTGTTCGTTGTACTGCATTTAAAGATAGATGGAATCGTAATAAACTATGGTGAGACGTGTTACGGCTAGGCCGGACACACCAGACCCAAGCCATGGCTTGTTGTAAAATGAATTAAGGGGGGCGGTGCATGCATTAGTAAAGATCCCAGGCAGAAACGATAACTTGACGCATGCTTGAAAGGCGAGGGTAGGCGTAGCGGAAACGCGCTGTCCAGGCCGTGTAATGCTACCACAACTCGCAATTTATCATCAAAACGGCACAAGTTGTATTCCCGTCTGCAAGAAAAAGGCCGAGAGTTTCGTTTCAAGCTTCCACGCCCGCCAAGCGGAGAAAAACAGACAAATAGACAGAGTAAAACCAGACATACAGCCAGGCGAAAATAATGATTCCGCTAAAGCGGAAGCTGGCTGTATCGGCCAATTCAACGGCGTCTCCAAGAACCGTTCCCAACCTTAGTATTGCTAATGATGATGATGACATTTAACGCCGCGGGTAGTTTTTTGTGGTTTTTCGTAGTGTGAGTGAGATGAAAGAAATAAACAAGATGAACCAAATAAGAGACTGAAACGCCTGTCATCGCATGAAGCCGCTTCGGAATTTGTCAGTTTTAAATCTTGCTTTTCGAAGCATGTAACTCTATATACGTACCTGGACGATTGCATCGTTCTTGGCTGGGCCTTTACGCCCTCCTTGTTGTTCTTGCGTCCCTGAGGCATATTGCTGATGCACGTACGGGAACGTCGTGCGGGAAATAGAACTTGTATTCTCTAGGAATCCCCCTCCCACTAATTGGGAGGGGGAAATTATTATCCCTCCCTCGGATCGCGTGAAATGTGGTCCGACAATTGCTGGTTCGTAGATGGTATGTATGAGGATGAAGTGACGAGAATTTGTCGTGCCTCAGGAAGTTAATGTGTGGAGTGTGCATAGTAAATAAGGAAGCTGCTACGGAGTATTGTTGGGGGTCAGTAAGATGGGACGCGACTGCCCCAAAAGGATCGCGCTTTCCCCTTTCAGCCTAGCGGGAATATTTGAGGTCATAAGACCTCCAGCCCTCCTTCTGGGGGATTTTCCCTCCAAAAAAAAAAGACATCCCAGTTTTCGAGTGGTTTTGTGACTTCTAGGTTTTTTTTCCGTGATTGACGTCTGTGTGTGTTTGTTTGAGGAAGACGGATATCTGTGTGTGAGTTTGTGCGCGTGTCCGAATACCGCGGCTCCCTGACCGGCTACACTATCTGACTATGGCAGGACCTGCAGGGGCGAAATAAGTGCGTCGCTAGTCCACGTGCCTACGTCGGGGTGCATCAAGATCTTCCACGCTAAGGCTACCCTAAGAATGTGTCAACTAACGAAGCGCATAGCCATTCTGGGCTACTTGTAGGACTGGAGTACTCATACTTCGTGCAGTTTGGGCTAGACCTATCAGTAAAGCATACCACAGCAGCGCCACCGCTATGGCCATCCAGATCGTCTCAGACCTGCATCTCGAGGCCCCAAAGGCCTACGACGTGTTTGAGATCGTTCCGCGGGCGCCTGTCCTCGCTCTCATCGGCGATATTGGGAACGTCGAGCCACACGAGGCCGATCTGGCCGCCTTCCTTGAGCGGCAGCTGCATCAGTTTCAAGCAGTTCTTTACGTCCTTGGCAATCACGAGGCTTATCATTCGACCTGGTCCAAGTCCGTCGCCATACTCCGGTCGTTGGAAGAGGATCTGCGCGAGCGACGTGCTGTGGCTCTCGCTGGCGAGACAAACGAGACAGACTGTGAGCTGGGAGAGCTTGTGGTACTCGACAAGAGTCTGTATCGGCTGCCTGCCCCATCCAGTGGCGGCGGCGACACGGTCGTCCTCGGCTGCAGCCTCTTCTCGTTTGTCCCACCCAACTGCGAGTCGGCCGTCAGTATGGGCCTGAACGACTTTTACCACATAGGCGATGGCTGGGGCGTTGCTGGGCACAACCGCAACCACATACGCGACCTGGCCTGGCTCAACGAGACCGTGGCTGCGCTGGCCGCAGATGACACATGCGGCGGCATCATCATCCTGACGCATTGGAGCCCGTCGCTGGATGCGCGCGCGTGCGATCCCCGACATGCCCCTGGTCCCCTAAGCAGCGCATTCGCGACGGATTTGTCGAGCGAATTTTGCTTTCGCGCGCCGATCGTTAAGGCGTGGGCCTTTGGGCACACCCACTACAACTGCAATTTTGTCGTGGAGCGCGGTGACGCAGCTCCTCCTCTACGCCTCATTACGAACCAGAGAGGCTACTACTTCGCCCAAGCTTCTGGCTATGATAATAACAAGACACTCTCGATGTAGTATGGGTTTGGTTGTTTACTGATGGCCTCCTTTAACGCTAGAGCCCACTGTTGCATCGTCGCGTCGTTGTCCCGCGGCTCGCAGTACGTCCGGAGGGCGGCGGGAAGCTGGTCCACATCTGAAAGGCCATCTTCGTCAACGTACATAATCATGTAGACAATCATGGATGTGACAAAAGACCCGGTCGTTGTTTGGTAGTCGCGTGCAAATATGCGCATAAAGGCTTTGGAAAACATGTGCCTTGACCACCACCTCGGGGATGCGCCCCGGCTTGAAGACCCGATTGCGCGGTTCGGCCTCCACGTTGTTAGAACCGTTGTGTCGGACGCCAGGATAATATGGAGGGGGGGAGGGGGATGTCTGTCCTTCGGTGGCCTGTTTTTGGTGGTTGTCGGCAGCAGAAGGCGGTCGCGCATGCTCTAAAGAGGCGGGGGCAAAACCAAAGAGTGTCGCTGTCGGTAGAGGGGCAGCTGTGTGGGTCGGGATACGGGACTAAGTGGCTGCCATTGTTTGCAAGCAAGGCCAGCCAAAGCGCAGGCGTCGGAGGATAAGCGGCTGTCTGGGACTACAAAGTCGATGGCTTGTGCCTGTCATCAGCGTCGAGGGTCGGCCTGCGTAGAAAGAACTTCCAAAGAACTTCAAGATAACGTACACCGGTAATGGTCTGAACACCCGGTGCCTGAAGCGGGTGCAGGTGATATCGGCTGCATTTAAAGAGTGTGATCGACGCGGGCAGCGCTTCCAAGTCTGTCGCTGGCCATTCAGCGGCCTCCTTGATTTGTAAAGAACCAACTCTTGAACTTGCCAGGTGATTCTGCAGCCTGCTTGACACAAATGGCCGTTGACGACAATATTCGCGCTAGAGGCCTTCAATTTCCCATTCGGCGATATAAGCTCCAATTGAGCTGAGCCATCGACCTCAATGATAAGCTCTCTCACAAAATAATACAACAATAGTACGAGTATACACAATATCCAAAGCTGGTGCAAGTTAAGCCTGGTACTTTAGAGTATGTATAGTTTTGTCTTTGCCCTTTTCGTCTCGTTTCCCTGTCTCTTCAGTTTCTTTTCTCCACGCGAACAGCGTATGTAATAGCCAATTGCCGCTACAGTCGTTTGTTCTGATAATGCAGTGCTAATATATGCAACCTAGCATGACGACAATCAACAATGTTTATATCAGGGACGCCACTATCGTTACCGGGGGTCGCCAAGCGGCCACAAGCGGCCGGTCCGCCCTGCCTGCCCCATCCGCCTGGCACTTCTGGTGCCGATGCCGCCGCTGGCGGCAAGAAGAAACGGCGGGGCCGCTCAGCGGTGAGTCTGTTGTATACAGCCTTGTCTTTGAAGGAGGCTGGGGAAAGGTGTATGAGGTCACCAACTAGAAGTATTGGTTGAAAGGCCGGGTTTAACATTCTTGCCGAATAAACAACACCACCCTGCTCCCCAAAACATATTCAAACCTTGAAATCCCTGCGCGGAAGTCTTGTTGATTCCTCCTTGTTCGACTTGATTCTTTCCGGTTCTACAAGACCGCTGTTTGTTGCGCGATCTCTCCCAGTGACCAGCTACAACGGCGTTGTAGCGTCTGTGGCAAAGCAGGGCACAAAACGCGGACAAGTCTGAAAGACGGTTATCTTGAATGGCTCTGAGTGACCTGAATTGATTGGTGGTGGTGTAGTGTTGTACAAGTTCTACTCTAAAGTTCTACTAATGAATGTAATGACAATGCAGGTCCAACAGAAATGAATAAACAAATGAAAACACAAACGAAAGCTTGAATGAAAGCACGTCGACCCGGCTATCCCTATTCAGCCTTCTTTCCCAGTAACCGCAGCACGCGTGCCTTGAAGTTTGCCTTGGGCGCCCGTACCAGCCAGTACAAGAAGAGCGCCCCTGCCACGTTGAAAACAACGTACGCCCACATGAAGCCAAAGTTACGCCAGCGTTCGTCGTAGCTGACGCCGACCGAGGCCAGAAAGGCGTCGGTAGTAGCGAGGGAGCAGAACTGGCAGTTGTCGGGGGCCATGGCATCAGGGTTGTACACAGAGCCGCCAGCCACCTCCATGTAGGCGGCCATGTAATCGCCACAGGTCTGGTTGGCAGGAGGTTGGAAGGAGAGCAGCTCGATCGAGCTGCAGGTGACGTCGTGGCGGGCGATTCCGGTGGCCAGCAAGGCGCCGATGAGATATGTCAAGGGCGAGACGCGGTACATGAAGATCCAAAAGCCGGGGAGAGCAGATGGTGCAACCATGACACTGAAGAGTTAGAATAAAGACGAGGAACCCAGCAAGGGACAAAAAAGGAGACATGCTTACCCGCAAAAGATGAGGCAAAGCGCGAACAGGAGCAGGGCCAGTGTGGCACCCAGCTCGGCTGTGGGCGATCCGGCGATGACCATGTCGGCAAAGGTGGACTCAAACACCAAGAAGACCCAGAGCAGCAGGAACATGAGGCCGCCGCGCTCGGCCACCGAGTGCGTGGGGATGGCGTTGTGGTTCATGCCGACAATGTAGTAGAACGGCAAGAAGATCACCAGAGAGGCCAAAGTGTTCCAGGGGATCTCGACAATGATGTTGGCCAGCATAAAGACGACCCACGAGTATGTGCGGGATGAGCGCTCGCGGATCTCGTAGAGCTCGCGCTGGCTGATGAAATGGGGCATGGTCTGGTAGGTCAAAAAGGCAAAGATGATGAGCAGCATGAAGATGGAAAACATCTGGCTCTGGAGGCCTTGCTCGTCCAGGGCCGCGTTCCGGAAGGAGAGACCGATAAAAAGACTCTGGTTTGGTTAGACTTATGGGTAAAGCGGCGGAAAAGAGACGAGGGGAAGCGTACCGTTCCAAAGCACAGCACCAGCTTGGAGTAAATGTACGAGGGCGTGCGCCAGTACTGCTCAAAGACGCGACGCGTGCACATGTACAGCTGGTAGGAAAAGGACGTGGCGTAGGTGGAGGCTTCGACGGTTTCGACGGCGGCCGGTCTGTTGTCCTTGCGGCGCTTCAGGACCTCGAGCTCGTCCTGGACGGCCTTGTACTCGTTGCTGCCGCGCCAGGTCTCGGGCCAGTCGCGAACGGCCTGGGTGCCGGGGGCGGCGCCGATGACGCGGAGCATCCATTCGGCCGGGTTCTCGTCGAGGCCGCAGCGTTCGGCGCCGTTCTCCTCAAAGTAGCTGATGAGGCGGTGGGCGCTCTGGCCAATCTCGCCAAAGTAGACCGTCTTGCCGCCGGCGGCCAGCAGCAGCAGGCGGTCAAACTGCTGGAACAGGATGGCGGACGGCTGGTGGATGGTGCACAGGATGGCCTGGCCGCTGGCGGACAGCTTGCGGATGAGCGTGGCAATGGACCAGGCGGTCTGGCTGTCGAGGCCCGAGGTCGGCTCGTCGAGGAAGAGCAGGAGATCGGGCTTGGCGGCCAGCTCGACGCCAATGGTCAGGCGCTTGCGCTGTTCGACATTGAGACCCTCGCCCGGCACGCCGACAATGGCGTCGGCGTACTCGTCCATCTCGAGCAGCTGGATGACCTCCTCAATGTAGGCGGCCTTTTCCGCCTGGCCAACCGAGGCCGGCTGGCGCAGCTGCGCACTAAAGAGGAGCGCCTCGCGGACCGTCGACGTCTCCAGATGCACGTCCTGCTGCTGCACGTAGCCCGTCTTGCGCTGGAACGAAGTGTCGCGGGGCGATCCGCTGACGAGGACGTCGCCCGTCACAACGCCCATGGTCACACGGTTGGCCAGCACGTCGAGCAGCGTCGTTTTTCCCGCACCAGAGACACCCTGTTTATCAGCATGTGTACATGTGGACGTTTTGCCATCTCGCGTCGAAACTCACCATTAAACACGTCAGAGTCCCGGGCTTGACCCAGCCGTCGACATGGTTGAGCAGCCGGCGAGGCTCGCCCTTGATCGTAATGTCGTAGCAGAGATCCTGCCAGTGGAAGATGTCCTTTTGCGACTCGTCGGGCTTTTCCTCGCTGGTTGCTGCTTCGCCGCTCTTTGCGTTGAAATGGCTGCTCGACTTCTTCTCTGCCGTCAGGGTCTTGTGACCGCGCCGGAAGACGAGGATCTCGCCCTTGGACCGGCTAGCCGTCACCAGCTCGGCGGCCAGGAGGTACATGGCGAAGAAGAAGATCATGAAGCCAATCAGAATGCCCAGGTTGCGCCACTTGTGTGCCCGGCTGTACTCGTAACTAGCCTCGAGAATGGTGTCGCCCAACACAAAGTCTGCGCCGGTCGCTGCGCCGGCCGTCGAGCAGGTCCGCTCCAGGGCCGAGGCGCCGTAGGAAGGCACAAATGCGGCACAGGCAAACTCGCGGCGGCTCAGCTCATTGACGACCAGGCTCTCATAGGCGTAGGCGATGGGGTTGAGGTAGTTGATCCAGCGCATCCAGCCCTGCATGGACCGGATGGGCAGCACAAAGCCCGTGTAAATGACCAGAGAAATGATAAAGATGGCGGCCGGGGTCAGCGCCTGGTGCACAGTCCGCGAGGACTGGCCAATGGTGCGCAGGATGGTGGACATGGACAGGGTGCAGATGAAGCTGAACAGCAGGAAGATGAAGAAATGGCCGGCGCCGTGACGCAGATCCGCCATGAAGTAGAGGGGAATATTGAAAGCCACCGTAGACAGGATCTTGTTGGGCATCTCGCAGACAAACGAGGAGACGGCCTCGGCGGACGGGCGGTACAGCGCATAGCGATTGTGCTTTTCGACAATGGGGCGTTGGACGTAGAGCGAGAGAATCTGCCAGTCAGCGGGGGCGTCGAGAGGAATGGGACTCCGGAGAGGGGACCTACTTCCAGAGAGCTGCTAAGGGCATTAAAGAGAATAGCAAAGAACAGAAGGAGACAGCGGGAATTGATGCTGGAGGCGTCGGGCGACAGCTGGAAGAAAACACTGCCGAGAACGAGGGAGATGGCCAAGTTGCCGGCGACGGTGACGAGGAAAAAGGTCTTGTCGCCCATGATGCGTTGGTAGCCACGGGTCATGCACAACAGGACCTGCAGGGGGAACGACAGCGTGTACGAGGACGTCGGGGCACTGAGGGGGAGGGATCAGCTGGAGCTCGAGACACTCTCGGCAGAAAAGACAAGAGGGTCTGCACATACGTCCACGCGGCCTGATGGGCCTTGCGCACTGCGGCCATGGCCTCGACCGGGCGGCCGTCCATTGGGTTCTCGTCATCAAAGACCTGGATCTCCTCCTGCAGCTGGGCGTAGGCAGCGCTGGCCTTCCAGGCAGCAGCAAAGTCGTCTGGGGTGCGCGGCACGCGGGTCTCGAAGCCGGCGCGGGTGACACGCTCGCCCGGGTTGGTCAGGGACGTCAAGAAGTCGGCCGTGGTCTGGCGGTCGGGGCACTCGTATCCGAGGTCCTCAAAGAACCTGCGGGCCTCGGTTACGGGGCCAAAGTAGATCTGGCGGCCCTCGTAGAGGAGGCAGACCTTGTCAAAAGTCTAGCTGGTCAGCGGGGACTTGCAAGATGATTCGGAAAACAGAGTCTCCTACCTGGTACGCCGCCTCCGACGCCTGGTACATGGCCACAATGGCCGTGGCGCCCTGCAGGTCGGTCGACAGCCGCAGGGTGCGGGCAAACGACAGGGCGGTGGCGCTGTCGAGACCGCGCGTGCTATTGTCCCAGCACTGCACGGCGCTGCCGCTCAGGGCGACCTCGGCGATGCTGACGCGCTTGCGCTCGCCGCCGCTGACGCCGCGCACCAGATCGCTGCCGACGCGCGTGTTGAGCGTGTGGGAGATGCCAAAGACGGCCATGGCCACGTCGCGCAGATGCTGGGCATACTGCGCCCGGGTCACGTCTGCCGGCCGGTTGCGGGGCGTCCGGGCCTTGGCCGCGAACAGCAGCGTCTGGCCGACGGTGAGCTGCGGGAAGTGCACGTCCGTCTCGGCCTGGTAGATGACCTCGCCGCGGAAGCGTTCCTGGATGGCCTTCATGGGGATGCCTAGAGACGGTCAGTGTGTCCTTGTCTCTTTTCATAGATCCGTAGACATACCCTGGTACGAGAGCAACGAGTCCGGGGCCAGATGCAGCCCATTGGTCTCGGCCGCTATGCACTTGAGCAGCGTCGTGACGCCGCTGCCGGGCCGGCCCAGCACCAGGAGCATCTCGCCACTGCGCACGAGGCCGTCGAAGCCGTCGCGCAGAATCGGCACCTGGGTGCGGCGGTTGCTCAGCGACTGGGTCAGCAGGAGCGGGCCCTGCAGGAGCGTGTTGAACACGTCCTTTTGATAGTCGGTCGCGCTGCCGTAGCCGTGCACCCGCAGGTTGCGGTAGACCACGCCGGCCGTCGGACGCGGGTACCGGTCCGGGTCCTGGTCGAACTCGTTGAGCAGGGCCCGCACCCAGCGGCGGGCATTGAACTCTGGCGATCGCGGGTCGAGCGAGGCATCGCCGCTCGGCGAAAAGGGGTTGCCGCCCACGGCCGAGCGCGTCGACTGCACCAATTCCAAGCTGTACCGGCGGATCAGCTCCGGGGCAGACTCCGGAAGGGGCTGCCCGCCAGGACTGAGCGTCTTCTCAGAGATGTTGTCCATTGCTGCCGGGAGCTGAAAAGAGAAAGAATAACAAAGAATCACACACACACACACACACAATCTCAACAACAGCCCCCGGAAAGTGGACAAGGGCCGCGGCTTAAGCACTTATATACTCTCTCTGTCTACTTTGGCAAGTCGAAGCTAACCGATCCGCCACTCCGGCCGTGCCGCTATCTGCTCACATGTAAACACTTGCTGCCTCAATCTGCGTCAGGGGTGTTCCGTGCACACGCACGGAGACGTGTCGTTTTCGTTTTTCGTTTTTCGTTTTTTATTTTTTCTTCTATTTGACGCGCCCAAAGCTGCCGAAATCACCAAAATCGCCGAGCCCGCGCGGACGGGAGCTTACGCAAGGCTTCGACCGAGTGCTGTGAGTGGCCAATGGCTCGTGGGGGCGGCCGAATAAACGGGTCCGCTGAAAAATGGGACAGGCAGCCGTTGCCCGTGTGGGCAGGTCGGCGCCGAAATGGTCTGTGCTGGCCGCTGTCATCCGCTTTAGCCGCAGATCGACAATGGACGTCATTGCACGTCCACAGCCCGTTTTAGTGGAGCCTCGGCGCCGAGAATTCTCCTTCCTTCAAAAGGAAGCCCACATCCTCGTACGAACTGGCAGCAACACCAGCACCCGCACCCTCACATGCCCGGCAGTCTTTCATGGTAATCTGCCCGTTCTTTTTTTTTTTTTTTTTTCCCGAGCCGAACTCCGCCCCTGCTCTCGAGCATACGCCATGTCGCCTGGCCTCCATCCATCAGGACCCCCATCGCCGTCCGCCTCGCCTGCCGCCACGCCTTCAGGCCCGGTCTTCCGCATGGGCAGCCACAAGTCTTGTGATGCCTGCAAGGCCCGCAAGGTCAAGTGTCCTAGTACGTTCCCGGTGCGGGCTGCGGTGCATGACGGAACGCGAGGCTCACATTGTGCAGATGCCGCCTACCCTGCCCCCTGTGGTAACTGTGTAGTAATCATGGCCCGTCCTCTGCTTCCAGCGGCTTCCATCTTGCTCACCACGCACAGCGCCGCAAGACAACATGCCACTTTGGCACCAAGAAAGCTGCGAAACGCAACGGTATGTTTCTTGTCGACTCCTGGCAGCTTCTGTCACTCTTGACCCTCCTGTACTCCTGTACTCCTGTACTCCTGTACTCCTGTACTCCTGTACTCCTGTCTACTCCCAAAGACCCCAGCACGCAAGACCTCGACTGTCCAGAGATCCCCCCCAAACTCAAACACTAAATGGACCCACAGTCTCCGCCAATGCTCGACTCGCCGGCCTATGTTCCGTCACTACCTTTGATGAGCCCCATGCGGCCTCCCTGTCATCCCCCCCGTCGCCGGCGCGATGCTACGGAGAGCTCCCGAAAAAGATAACGGCAGGGCAGGCGCCTGCTGCCACCACACCGGCCCCAAGCAGTGGTGCCACTTGTGCCGATTCCAATCTCATTCCGAAACTGTACATTGACGACATGCTCGCACGGGCACGGGGCCAAGCCCACGGCAAGGAGGATGCAACATTCGTAAAGGTAAGCGGCAGCCACCTCGCCTCCCCATGCTACCGTCGCATCCACTAACAGCTGCAGAGCAACGGCATCTTTGGTAAGATTGCGAATCCTCCGTATTGCGCGATGCCCGCTGCCGCCTTTTTGCTAACATGGCCAGGTGGCAGCTACAGCCTCACCTTCTTCTCCGAGAGCCGGCTCGTGTCCTTGTCGTCTCGCCTCAAGAACAAAAAGGTCAATGAGCTGGTGCGGCGCATCAATGGCATCGTGAGCAGCCGGCTGCGGCGCACCGAGCCGGCCGTCGAGGAGCCCATGATGCTGCACACGTCGGCCGACAGCGAGGCGTCGGCGCTGCAGATCGACCCCGGCCTCGCGGCCACGTACATCCAGTGCTTCTTCGACCGGGTCTCCAGCACATATCCCTTTCTGGACCGCGCCGTCTTTTGCGCCCGCGCCACCGACCCCAACCTCGCCCGCAGCCTGGCCCAGAGCAAGGCCTGGTCGTCGCTGTACCACTCCGTGCTGGCCATTGGCTGTCTGCATGCGCCCAATGAGAGCGGCGGCGGCGGCAGCTTCGAGCCCGGCAAGGGCCTGACCTGGCGGCTCTTTTCCGTCGCCCTCGGCAACTTCTCCGAGCTCCTGATCCTGCCCGACTCGCTCATCACCCTGCAGGCCCTCACGGCCATGGCCATTTACGGCCTCGGCGTGTCGTGTCTGTCGATTGAACGCGTCATCCTGTCCGAGGCCGCGCGCCGCGCCCAGAGCCTGGCGGCCAGCAACCATTTGCTGACCGTGGGCGAGCGCGAGCGCGAGTCCTCGTCCTCGTCGTCCGCCGCCACCAAGGCCACCTTTCAACGCACCTTTTGGGTCCTGTACGGCATCGAAAAGGTCATGAGCTTCCACCTGGGCCGCAGCTCGGCCTTTGTCGACAGCGACATTGCCTGTCCGTTTCCCAACGTCCTCCAGGTACCCCTGGACGACGACGACGTCGACGACGAGCCCCGCAAGCTCAGCTGGTTCCTCATCTGGATCCGCCACGCCCGCCTGCTCTCGCGCATGCATGCCTCGCTCTTCTCCGTCGGCACGGCCTGCCACGCCACCGCCCACAGCCTGCACACCATTGACCAGCTGTACGACGAGGTCGAGGAGTGGCGTCTCTCCATCCCAGACGTGCGCGGCCTGCGGCCCGGCCACGGCACCGGCGCCGGCTTGGCCTCGCGCCACCAGCGCGCCCTCACGAGCGCACACGGCGTCTTTGAGCGCATGGCCTCCTTGTCCATGAGCTTCCTCTATCACAGCTTCATCCTCATTCTGGCCCGCGCCAAGCTGCACCACCTCGCCCGGCTGCCAGGGCCACCCGGGCCCGAGATGCTGCAGCAGCAGACGGTCAGCGTGCAGGCTATTGTGTCCTCGAGCCAGGCCATCCTGGAGCTCACATCCTTTATCGATGTCGAGCCAAGCACGCCGTTGTGGTGAGTTTCCTTTTTTTTTTTTTTGGCTCTCTTTTTGTTCTTTTTTATTACCTCTTACTAACGCGACCCTTAGGGTCCTCGCTGTGATCCCGCTGTCCGCCTTGCTTGCCCTGTTCGATTTTGTCATCCACCACCCCAACAGCCCCGACGTGACGTCCAACCTGGCCTTGCTGGACATGGGCGCCGGCTACTTCAGCCGCATCGAGTACGCGAGTGGAAGCACGCTGCCGGGCTCATTGATCTCCGAATTCGCCCACATTGCCCGTGACTACATCAACGATTACCAGCGAGACAATGGTGTCCATGTCAGCGGCACGCAGCCGTTGACGTCGCCAACACTGGCACCGCCACCACCACATTCGGCAGCAACGGCTGGCGCAGCCACCCTAGTCCTACAGAGCTCTTTGCCACAGGCGCAGACACAGCCACAGTCACAGGCACAGGCACAAATCGGGCTCATTGACCCGCTAGCCTTGCCGCCGGTGGACTGGTCAGCAGTCGCGGCCGCGGCCGCCACAGCCAACGGCAATGGCATGGCACTCGTCGCAGACGGCCCTGGGGTTCCATCGTTCACTGAAGGATTCGAGTACAGTCAGGGCGACTCGAGCATGGACGATCTGGGCGGCACCGATGTCATGGGGCTGTTCAGCTATTTCTTGCCCGACATGGACACGGTCATGTACCAAGGAATGGCAAATGCGGAAATGTGAACATGATAATCTGTAAGATACTGCAAGGAAATGCGACCAACACCATGTAGCATCATAAAGTATTGTCGCTGGTGTGTAATATATAATACTATAACACTCGTCTACACTTGATACAATTGGCCTACCGTTGCCTATATTCGTCCGTTTACAAACTTCAGGCGCATTTCGGTGCAATCTTGCGGTCGATTATCAACAAAGTTTCTGTGGTCCTCGCAAGCTCTCTCATTTCGCGTAAACAAACTACGAGTTCGGGCGTAGTCTTCGGGTGTCGCACGTGTAGGAGCCCGCCGAGAGCCGAGCCAGCTCGGCAGCTCCACAGCGTAGAAGACGAGCACGTACTTTTTACACTTGCTCGTATTACTGCATCAACTCCATAATCACCCGCGAATACACCGCAAGTAGGGAGTCGGTCTTTATTGATATATAATCAAAGTCCAAAAAACTGATTCTTGGGTCGGGGAAGACCAAGATGCTCCCGCAGTGTCGAGCCCGAGTATTCGCGGCGAAAAACATCTCGGCGCTGCAGCTCGGGCACCAAGCGCTCAACAACGTCGTCGAGACCCTGAGGCAAGAAGGGGAAGATAACCGTGAAGCCGTCTGCGGCTTCTTCCGCCAGCCACGTCTCCATCTGATCCGCAATTCCCTCGGGGGGTCCCAGGAACGCGAGTCCAGCATAGCCTCCGTAGCGTTGTGCGAGCTGTCGGACGGTAAGATTTTCCCGCGCGGCCAGCTGCACAGCACTTTCACGTGCTGTTTTGCTGGCGTTGGTGTCCGGCAGGTCCGTTGGCAGGGGCCCGTCCGGGTCGAAGCCGGACGCGTCGGTGCCCAGCACGATAGACAGCGAAGCAATGGCACTGTCGTAGTGCACGAGACTGTCCAACTTTAGGCGCTTGGCCTGGGCCTCCTGCACCGTGTCGCCAACGATAATCAGCGCGGCTGGCAGAATCTTGAGGTGTGCAGGATCCCGTCCCGCCGCCACCGCACGCCCCTTGATGTCTGCATACAGGGCCTTGGCCGCGTCCAGATTCTGCGGCGAGCAAAAGACGGCCTCTGCCGTCTCGGCAGCCAGCTGCCGGCCGGGGTCCGACTGTCCGGCTTGTACAATGACAGGCCAGCCCTGCACCGGACGCGCAATATTCAGCGGTCCCCGCACCTTGAGCTCTTCGCCGACATGGTCGAGGACATGCAGCTTCTCCGGATCGAAAAAGACGCCCGTCTCCTGGTTGCGCACCAGGGCGTCGTCGGCAAAGCTGTCCCACAGGCCCGTTACGACGTCGTAGAACTCACGCGCGCGCTTGTACCGGTCACTGTGCGCCATGTGCTCGTCTCGGCTAAAGTTCTTTGACGACTCCGGGTTGCCCGTCGTCACAATGTTCCAGGCCGCGCGCCCGCCGCTCAGGTGGTCGAGCGAGGCAAAGCGCCGGGCCACGTGATACGGCTCGTCGTACGTGGTCGAGGCTGTGGCCGCTAGGCCGATCTTGTCCGTCACCACCGACAAGGCCGAGAGGAGCGTAAACGGCTCAAACGACGTGATCGTGTGACTGCGCTTCAGGGCCTCGGTCGGCATGTTAAGCACGGCCAGGTGGTCGGCCATGAAAAAAGCATCGAACTTGGCAGCCTCCAGCTTCTGGATAAAGGACGTAATGTGCGAAAGATTAAAGTTGGCGTCTGGGTACGAGCCAGGATATCTCCATGCGCCCGTATGCAGACTTACCGGCCGCATAAAGGCCGTAAGGTGCAGTTGCTTTTTGTCCGACATGTCCGCTTCTTGGAGGCTGTTGCGGAGACAATTCAAACAATTCTGGCTCCGCGGTAGAAGAGGTGATCATATAGCGTTCTAGAACCAGAACGATTACAAATAAACGATGGTGAGCGATCACGACATCAGCAACACGACCAAGTCAACGAATAAAATCTACGCACGGTATAGCGCAATTGGTAATCAAGCGGGACGGACGAGCGACACACTTTGTGACCACTACTTTCCTTCTTTCTCCAACATTTCTCCAACGTCTTAGAGACCATGCGTAGCGAGTGGCCCATCTGATCCGTGAGGTGTCCCCGCGGCGATCTAGACGAATCAGGTATTAAGCGAAACAGTCTGCATCCTACGCAGGCAAGAAGGTGAATGGCAGGAAATCCGAATCAAACACACAGTCGCAGAAACGAGTTGAATAAGAGTAGTCGACTAGAGTCGGCGAATCGGGTCAAAATCTCGGAAAAGAAAGGGCATGTTTCTTTAGGAGAATCCCCCATTTTGAAGGTAGACAGCCCGGACAGCAGCAGCGGCACTCAACGCATCATCGAAGGGCCGGGGGTCCCCTCATCACCCCTACTCACGCAATTTCATCCTATGATGTCCTAGCGCCTCACGGGTTTCATGCCATCACAGGCGTTTCTTCGGTCTCTGATTTGGTTCATCTTGTTTACTTCTTTCATCTTGCTCACTCACACTACGAAATATACAAAATCTATAGATGCCTCTCCCTATTGTTCGCAGCTACCAGGAGAAAATCGGCGGTTGTCTCTGGTGATCGCTAACAGCACGACCAGACATAGAACTTGCTGTATCCCAGCTAGCACAATTTGCTTTCAATCCCTCTTCTGTCTACACGCGACTACCTCAAGGCCTTCTTACGTACCTCCGGAACACTAAGAATCTCGCCCTCTTCCTACCAAACCAACCACACCTACGATTGCAAGTATATACCGATGCGAGCTATGCTGATTCGATAGAGGACCGAAAAAGCTCCCAGGGTTTCGCTATCAAGCTGAACGGAGCGCTTATTTACTGGAAAGCAAATAGGCAAGCCACCGTGTCCACGTCTGCAACAGAAGCAGAGCTTTTAACTTTATCACAAGCCGCGAAAGAAGGAATCTTCACCCAACGACTCCTAAGGGATATTGGTGTCGAACTCCCTGACACCATTCCCATATTCTGCGACAATCAAGCCACCATCGGTCTCATCAACAATCCCAAGGCAACCGGGCATCCGCAGGGCTTCAAATCCCCACGCGATACTAAAAATAAAAACACGAGAGACAAACCCTGTTCGCTACGAGGTCGTTAGAGACGACCTTTTGCTAGAGTTTTTCCTTATGCAGGACCGACCACCTGTTACCGGTGCTGGCGAGCCGCAAAATATCATCATCGAGGAGTCAGTGCTCGCTGATTGTGCTAAGGCGGTTTGGCAGTAATGACACAAATCCCTGGACTTATCGGTTCAAAAGCCTTTGCAGCGGTCGTAAGACTGTTGCGAAGGCTGGATTCTGTTTCTTTGTTCTTGGACCTCTCGGTTCAAACCTTCGCAGGAGTCTTGACGACTGTAGCGAGAGCTGGACTATTTTATTAAATCTTGGACATCAGATCAAAAACCTTCGCAGTGGCCATGGGACTGCAGCAAAGGCTGGATTCTTTCTTTTTGGGGGGATGTCCAGTTGATCTGGGCACCTCTGAAAGAGAACGTTGTTTAATACAGCATGGGATAGATCCAGAAGAGTTGAAGAAGGTACTTACCAACAAGCCTCTGCTCATTTCCCTTGCCATCCATCTGTTGTGATTGTCTCTAATCCTCCTACCCGCTGCACTGATTGAACCGGCTTGTACTATGCCAATGGCATGTTAGCCTTCTGCTCCGGATCCGGGTCCCACTGACGACGATGACGGCACCGGCTTTGTCAGCAAAGCAGGGCCCCAAACTCGCGTCACGTCAAATTCATCTCGGCTCAAGTCCGCACGCATATGAGACTCGTCCGGGTTTACGATGAGCTCAACTCTCTGCGCGAAGACGGCACGCCTTCACGGCTCGAGACGCTCATCTATGTGGCCCTTTCATGGCATACCACCAAGCCTAACCGCGTGGCCCTACAGCTTGCGCACAAGCCAACATCGCGTTCGAATTAGAACCAAGATCACGGTGGTGTTGGGCTAGGGATTTGCCGGTGTGGCGTCGTTTCCCAAGTGAAATTCGGCGTGGTCCTTCTGCCAAAATCTGGCGGTCTAGCACCCGGACATACTCACTCAGCAGGCTAGACCGGTACAGACAGACAAAACAATCAAAGGCCGAATATTACGCCACCTACAACGTGTGAATCCGAGCCACACAGGCTTCCCTATAAGCCAGAGTCTTTTCGATGAGTTTCAGCTTGATGGTCCAAAAGGTAGGCACCGTTACCTTGTGAGCAAGCCCGACGGTAACTACAACGCCTTTGCGAAAGAGGGTAGCTCCAGTTTCCCGCACAAGCTGCCGATCGCTGTGTGCGCAGTTGATAGCTGGCGCGTCATACATTCACGAGGCTAATATATGTCACGGAGGTTTGCGCTCCTTATCCTTTCGTTTGCCTGTCCCTTTTTAACAGGTCTGGCAGATTTGCATTTACGAAATCTTCTTCTTGCACCACCCCCGACTTCGACGCTATGATGATAGAAGACATATGAATCTATACGGCAAGCCCCAACAAGTTCCAATCAGGCGCGTCGACGGGGACTCTCCGGCACCACATGCACCCCCCCACGCTGTCTTTTGCCTTGACCTTGCCCAGCCAGCCAACAAGATTCAGAATCCAAGGGTGACGAGCGACTTTGGCACTTTGTTTTTCGTCAATTACGGACAGCTTCCAAAACTTCACACCCGTCTACTCTATTGTCCCCCAGAAGATCTCTTTGGGGAACCCATCACTGCCGCAGCGGACATCTGGACCCCAGGAGTCAATCTCTACGACGCAATGGGGGAGCGACCGCTCTTTGAAGTCTTTGGCCCTAACGGGACGACCTTATTGGGTAGATGGACGAAGTGGAAAGACTGGTATATTATTTCACTAGAGATGGTCGGGCGTGGGCAATTGCCACATTTAACAAACTATTGTCAACTAGTTTCTTCGCTAACAAAAGCTGCTAAATTCTCCACTCCCAGAGCTTGGATGAAATATAATAAACTGCGACTGTGTCCCACAATGGCAGGCTGGGCAACCAGAAACGATGGCCTGCAGCACTGTGGCACGGGCCCCGGCCTTTGTGTCCCTGGGCATGGTGGTCGTTGATGAGCTGCGATCACCGGATCGGGCCCCGCTGACTGACATTCCCGGCGGCTCTGGCACGTTTGCAACCTTTGGCGCTCGACTAGTCGCGGGCAAGCAGCGTGCGGCCGATGTCGGCTGTTTTATTCTTGCCGGCCACGACTTTCCGCCTTCCGTGCAGGCCAGTCTCGAGAGCTGGGGCATTGACATGGCCGTGCAGGTCGATGCAGCCCGGGAATCGACCCGAGGCCTGCTCGAGTACCACGATGCCTCTTTTAGCCGTGAGTTTTGCTGAAGAGTAGGCAGCACGAAAAGGAGGTCATTTGCTGAGCATCCAGGGAAAACGTTCCGGTACACGACGCCGCCTCTGCAGCCGACACCCTCGGACCTGCCGCCGGCGTTCCGACAGGCCGCCGCCTTCCACCTGCTGGCCGGCCCAGCCAACCTGGAGCGACAGGTGTCTGAGCTGCACGCCACCCGGCCAGCGGCTGGGCCCGACAGTCCGCGGCCGCTGCTCGTATGGGAGCCGCTGCCGATTCAGGTCAGCGCTGCGGGGCGGGGCGCTCATTTGGCCGCGTGCCGACACGTCGACGTCTTCTCGCCGAACCACCTCGAGCTGATGACGCTCTTCCAGGGGCCCGTGTCGGCGGAGGAGGCCGAGGACGACGCCTTTCGGACGGAGGTGATTGAGCAGTACGCCGAGGCGGTGCTCGACGCCGGCGTCGGCCCCGAAGGCACCGGAACGGTCGTCGTGAGGGCCGGCAGTCGCGGCTGTCTTGTGGCGTCGCGGTCGACCAACGGCAGCGACCGCCACTACGACCACCGCTGGCTGCCGGCATTCGTGTTTGACCGCGACAGCGATCGAGCTGTCATTGACGCCACCGGCGCCGGCAACACCTTCCTTGGTGGACTGACATTCGCCATGGCCGCGGGCGGACTCGACGCGCACGGAGCTGCTAAGCAGGCCACCGTGGCCGCCAGCTTTGTTCTCGAGCAGATCGGGCTGGCATCCCTGGCAGAGGGTGACGGCGACGAGCGATGGAACGGACAGACGTTTGCCGAGCGATACGAGGCATATACGAGAAAGCTGGGGGAGTGAGCATTTGTGAAAACCCAAAGAAAAGAGGATATTTCTCAGATTATATGCGCAAGGTATTGAATTATGATTACGTAGACTTGCATTACCAGGACACATCCAACAGTCGTGTACTATTTACGCCACCGTCTTGGTCTCGACGTTGCCCATCTCCTGGTCATCCACGATCTCCTTTGTGTACGTCTCCTCCTCCTCGTAAGACGACTCCTCGACAAACGTGTTGGTCGGGGGAAAGGCGAGACTGAGAATGGTGTAGATGCAGCCCGACATGGCCATGGCGGTCAGCCAGGACGCTTTGTCTAGGGGTTGTTAGTAACAGCTATGCTCGCTGTGGCGAGTCCGACTTACAAAAGTACAGGTAGTTGCCAATGTGCTTCTTCGTGTTGATGGCGTGGACCAGGCCCGGCAGGTTGACGGGCACGGCGACGAGGAGAGCAGCAAGGGCGCGCCAGTTGACACCGTAATGGTAGCGGTAGATGCCCTCGTTCTGGTACAGCATGGGCACGTGGATTCGGCCCTTGCGGATGATGTAGTAGTCGCACAGCATGATGGACAGGATGGGGGCCAGGACGATGGCGTAGCCGCTCAAAAAGGTGGTCAAGCTGGTGGCGCTGGCCTGGATCTTCCAGGGAATGGTGGCCCAGCCGCCGATGAAGGCGACGACGACGGCGGCGCGGCGCAGGTTGATCCAGCGAGGCACCATGAAAGCAAGGTCGTTGCAGGCGGCCACCGAGTTGGTGCTGATGTTGGTGCCGAGGGTGGCGAGGCCAAAGGCAAAGGCGCAGAAGAAGGCCGCGGCCCGGTTGTCCCAGCGGGCAATGACCGTGGTGGGATCCCACGAGAGGGTGCCGTAGATGGCATAGCTGGCGGAGGAGACGACAATTCCGATAAAGGAGAAGACCCAGTACGTGATGGGGATGAAGAGCGCCTGCCAGTACGTCACCGAAGGGCTCTTGCCGTAGCGGGTGAGGTCAGACTGGATGTGGGGGGACGGGAGAGTTAGCAGAGTCCGAGGCTGGGACAGAAGATGCAACGGTCCACGTACAATATTCAGAGCCAGCGTCGTGCGGCTGCTGACGACGACGTTGATGCCGGCGAGATAGGCCCAGCTCTTGGCGGCACCCTTGACTTTGGAGGCCTGGTTGAAAACGGGCCCGCTGCCGCCGGTGTGGACGGCCCAGCCGAGGAGGGCAAAGGCAGCGATGATGGCGATGATGGACTTGACCATGAACAAGTAGCGCAGCTTGCGGGGGTGGATCATCAGAAGGGGGAACTGCAGCACCCAAAAGACAAAGTAGGCAATCATCTTGTTGCTGGCGACGCCCTGACTGGCCGAGATGTGGTTGGGATACGTCTTGAGGCTGGGCCACATGGCCTCGAGCATGATGAGCATGCAGGAGGCGCCGATGTAGGTGTTGATTCTAGAATTGGGGGTCAGCGGCCTGGGGAAAATAAAGACAAAAAAAGGCACGCCCACATACCCAAAGTAGATCAGACCGAGCACGAAGCGGGAGAAGACGGCAAAGTAGGAAAAGTAAAAGCCCAGCGAGGCACGCGTGCCAATGGACATGGGCACGTGACACTTCGATCCCAGGATGCCGTTGAGGCCGACGGCGGCACCAGCCATGAGGTTGCCAATGGCAATGGCTACCGAAGCCTCGCGCCAGTTGAGGCCGAGGGCGACGACGGCGCCGGCCTGCTGCATGGTGCCGACGTTGGCGCCGTCGGCCAGCCAGAGCCAGGCGTAGTCAAACGCCCGCCATGTGCGCTGCTCGGGCGGCACAATGTCAACGTCGGCATTGGACCATCCATGGCGTGTGGCATACGAGGCTGAGGTTGTGTCGAGGCGCCAGTACTCGAGGTCGAGATACTTGCGCACCTGCAGCTTAGGAAAAGGCATCGTGACAGTGGTCGGGGATGACTCGAGAGACACATGGGCCCGGCAGCCCGGTTCTGGGAGGCATCTGGCCCAGTATAAGAATTCAGCCTGGCGAGAAGTCTTTGCAGACTTCCGGTCCCGTTTTGTCGGCAATCTAAGCAAAGTGGAATAAGGCCCCGGCCAAGTCCCACATGGTAACATTTCTCACATGGCACCGGCGTGGTCCGGCATAACTAGCTTATCGAGCGGGCAACTGGGCGGGGCAACATTGGGGGCGGCGCCTACGACGTAGGACTAATAGGAAACTGTGCAGGTGTACAGGTTCTAAACAGAGGGCAACTGCTCCGAAAACGGCTCTGTTGGGTGAGCCAAGACGTTGGCGCTGGATATTGGGCCAGATAGCATGGCAGAAAAGATAAACGTTGATAGCGAGGACAACTCATCAGTGCAGCTAAATTTAGAATTCGCAGACAAGTGGTAGATGTTGCTGCTGTCTGGATTGCCGTTGCAGCCAAAGGTCTCGTGAAGATCTGGTGGCGGTGTCTTTGGTGCGCCGTGCGCAGGTTAGGCTTATCTGGTGGGTTTAGGCTGCTGTACCACTGCCTGGAATCTCGGGCATGGTCAGAGAGGCTTCTCACGTGACACTGGCAGAGCTCAGATAGAGCTACGCCAAATGAAGGTGGAGTTCACGGCCTTGCCTTTTCGCCATCGCGATGGCTGGTGCGGACAGCAACGCAGACACTGCCAGCGTGGCCAGCGGCCAGAGCTTTGCAACAGAAAAGCAATCGCTGCCGGGCGGCGCGATCCCCGCCAACCAACCCTTCCCGCAGCTTCGCATCAATGCCGGAACGGATGGCGACACGGACACGGGCACGACGTCACGGGCGGCGGCCAAGACGCGGGGCCGCGGAGTTGTGGTAGAAAACGCCGATGACGACGATGATGATGACGACGATGAAGCCGTGGTGGCGAAGCCGTTCGTGCGGACGATGCGAGCGGCGAGCCCGGAGCACAGCTCGATGCGGGCGGGGGCGAGCGGCGACAGCCTCGACGAGGAGGACGACGAGGTGGCACACAGCGACGGCGGCAACCACGGCAGCGGCATGGGTGGCGAAGGTGGCGGCGGCGGCGGCGGCGGAGCCGAAGGTCGCGAGCGGCGGATGGCGGCGGCGGCAGAGCGGCTGGGCCACAAGATGCACAAGTTCACGCTGTACGAGACGGCGAGCCGGTACTACATTGTGGGCGAGGACGTGACGGGGCGGCGGTACCGGGTGCTCAAGATTGACCGGACGTCGTCGGGCGAGGGCGAGCTGGGCATCACGGACGACAAGATTGTGTACAGCCAGATGGAGGTGACGCAGCTGCTGGACACGATCGACGACGGCAACCGGGGCACGGGGGGGATCAAGGTGCGGTGCACCATGTGGGGGCTGCTGGGGTTCATCCGGTTCACGGGGGCCTTTTACATGATGCTGATCACGAAGAAGTCGACGGTGGCGGTGATTGGGGGTCACGTGATCTACCAAATCGCCGGGACGGAGCTGGTGCCGCTGACGCCGGGGCGCGGCGGGGAGCACGCCGGAGCGGGCGAGGGAGGAGGCGGCGGCGGCGGCGGCCGAGACACGGCGGGGGGCAGCGCGGGCGAGCACCACAGCGGGCCGAGCGTGAGCAGCGCGGACGAGGCGCGGTTCCTGGCGATTTTCAACCACGTGAACCTGGCGCAGTCGTTTTACTTTAGCTACTCGTACGACATTACGCACACGCTGCAGCACAACATCACGCGGGAGCGAGAGGCGCTGGCACAGGGGCGGCGGTGGTCGAGCGACGAGGCGCACAACTCCATGTTTGTGTGGAACACACATTTGCTGCAGCCGGCGCGGGCGGTGCTGACGACGCCGTTTGACTGGTGCCGGGCGATCACGCACGGGTACATGGACCAGGCGTCGATCTCGGTGTACGGACGGACGGCCTACGTGGCGATTATCGCACGGCGGTCGCGGCACTTTGCGGGGGCGCGGTTCCTGAAGCGGGGGGCCAACGACCTGGGGTACGTGGCCAACGACGTGGAGACGGAGCAGATTGTGTCGGAGGCGAGCACGACGTCGTTCCACGCGCCGGGGCGGGGGCTGTTTGCGAGTCCGCAGTACACTTCGTACGTGCAGCACCGGGGCAGCATCCCGCTGTACTGGACGCAGGAGAACACGGGGGTGACGCCGAAGCCGCCGATCGAGCTGAACCTGGTGGACCCGTTTTACAGCGCGGCGGCGCTGCACTTTGACGATCTGTTTGCGCGGTACGGGGCGCCGATCTACGTGCTGGACCTGGTCAAGGCGCGCGAGAGCCGGCCGCGCGAGTCGAAGCTGCTGGCCGAGTTTGAGCGGGCGACGCGGTACCTGAACCAGTTTCTGCCGGCGTCGGCGCAGATCATCCACCACGCGTGGGACATGTCGCGGGCGAACAAGAGCCGCGACGTGAACGTGATTGAGGTGCTCGAGGGCATCGCCGAGACGGTGGTGGCGACGACGGGCTTCTTCCGGAGCGGCGCCGGCGACGGCTCCGGTGCGGGCGAGACGCCGGCGCGGGTGCAGAACGGCGTGGCGCGGACCAACTGCATCGACTGTCTCGACCGGACCAACGCGGCGCAGTTTGTCATTGGCAAGTGCGCGCTGGGCCACCAGCTGCACGCGCTGGGCATGCTGGAGGAGCCGCGGGTCCGGTGGGAGACGGACGCGGTCAATCTGTTTACGCACATGTACCACGACCACGGCGACACGATCGCGGTGCAGTACGGCGGCTCGCAGCTGGTCAACACCATGGAGACGTACCGCAAGATCAACCAGTGGCAGAGCCACTCGCGCGACATGCTCGAGTCGTTCAAGCGCTACTACAACAACTCGTTTCTCGACGGCCAGCGCCAGGAGGCCTACAACCTCTTCCTCGGCAACTACATTTACGCCCAGGGCCAGCCCATGCTCTGGGACCTGCCGACCGACTACCACCTGCACCACGCCGACCCCCGCCGCCGGCCCGACCAGCAGCACCGCCGCGACTACATCCACTGGTTCGCGCCCGAGAACCTGCGCCGCCGCGTGCTGCCGCCGCTGCCGGCCGAGCGCCCCGCCGACCCGGGCCCGTGTGCGTTGGGGCGGCATGGCCAGGGCCACGCCAACGGCCAGGGCCACGCACATGCCCACGCACATGCCAACGGCCGCCGCGGTCCCATCAGCGGCCGGCCCCTCTCCTACTTTGACGACTACTGGCTCGAGTTCTACCGGCCCTACTTTCTGTCGTCCTTTTACAAGATGTTTTCGTTCCGCATCAAGTCCACCATGAAGTACATTCCGTCGGGCCCGGCGCGACACGGCCTGTACGATCTCAGCCCCTTCAAGGTGCGCAGCGACACGGCCGGCGGCAGCAGCGGCGACGGCGACGCGACGACGGCACCGGCACCTTCAACGACAGTGGCAGAACGACGACGCGGCCATCGCAAGGAGGTGTCGTTTGTGACACCGCAGGACGTGGCGTTGACGACCGGGAGGGAGCGGGCGAATGCCGCGACGACAGGCCGACACGCACGCGGTGGCAGCATCGTCAGTGCCATCAGCGCGACCAGTGCAGTCAGTGCAGTCAGTGCAGTCAGCGCAGTCAGCGCAGTCAGTGCAGTCAGCGCGGCCAGTGCGGCCAGTGGCGACAGCGCCGTGCGGCTGACATCGGTCCCCATGACCTCGCTGAGCGCACTGACGACGGCCGAGGACGAGGAGAGGCGCAAGCAGAAGCAGTCGACGCTGGAAAAGACGCGACGGGCGCAGTGGACGCTGGCCAAGATGGTCGAGGGGTCGCTGCACCCGTCGGTGCAGGAGACGGACGACTACGAGCGGTACATTAGCCACGTGCAGAACCTGCGTCTGGTGGTGCCGGCGGGGGGGACGGCGTCGACGGCGACGACGGCGACCGAGTCGACACTGGCCAGCGGTGCCGAGTACGACGACTACGTCGACGGCAGCTGGAAGACGGACGGGCTGGGCATGGGCACGCTCGCCGGACTCGACGACGATGTGGCTCTGTATGGCGAGCTGCTGCGCGTGTCTGACAGCCCGCTCACGGTGACGGAGGGCGACGCGCAAAAGAAGCGCTACAAGGCCTACCGCAAGTGGCTGCAGGGCAAGTCGTTTTTCAAGCAGCAGCCGGTGGACGGGTGGCTCAAGAGCTGATGGGCGTCGGCGTGCTGTGCAATGCACGCTAAATCGGGAGATAAGGAGGCCTTTAGACTGTGGTTTTTTCTACTGGATTTTCTACTGGAAATTCCCGAAACAGCCCCGCGAGACGCGGCTCCTCCGCCACGAGCGGACCGATCTGGGCGGCCACGTCGGCGTCGGCGGCCCGCAGGATGGCCAGCAGGGTGTCGGCGGCGTGGACGAGGGCAGCCTGCAGCGGTCGGCGGTCGACGTCGGCGCAGTCGTCGTCGACATGGAGCCAGCAGAGAACCAGCATGCGCGTGACCTCGGCGGACCACGGCGGCGCGCCGAGACGCGGCCAGGCGTTGGCCAGGACGGCCTGCAGGGCGTCGACGGCGGCGGCGAGCGCGGGCGGAGAGCGCGTGGCAAAGGGGTCGGTCAGCACGGCGGCGCAAAAGGGGAGCAGGTCCTTGAGGTGGCGGACGGCATCGAGGCCCATGGCGGCGACGACACGGCCGGTCTGGCGGGCGAGGACCTCGACGATGCGGATGTGGGTGCCGGCGTGAAAGTGGCCGGCGAGGATGCCGTCGCGGAGGATGCGATCGAGGGGGGTGGGCGAGGCGGCGGATGGAAAAGACGCAACCGCAGCGCTGATCCGGGCCAAGTCCAGCAGCACGTCATAGGCCGGCTCCAGCAGGCGCAGCGACTCGGCCTCGGGCGTCAGTTCGGGAAGAAACAGCAGCGTCGGCAGCACGGCGTCGGCCAGCACGCGGTCGAGACCCGTGTCGCGCAGCACGCGGCCGCCGTCGGGCAGTCGGCCGATGAAGACGCGCAGCAGCACGAGGCCGCGGACCCGCAGATCGGCGTCGCTGTCGTCGACGAGCGCGAGGAGGACGGGCGTGAAGAGGGACCAGTGCGCGGGCTGGGAGAGTTAGAGGAGAAGAGGGGTGGAAGAGTGACAGAACAGAATGACAAAACACTCGCCTCAAACCCGTTGCTCTGCAATGCCCATGCCACCGCCGGGACCGCCCGCAGATCGCTGTACTTCCACGGCTTCGCCGCCGCCGTCTCCGTATCCGTCGCCAGCGCTGTCGGCCCCGCAAACTCGGCCCGTCGCCCCGTCGCCGTCACGCCCGCCGGCCGAGGACCACGTGCAAACAGCGGCCGCACGTAGCCCTGCAGCAGCGCGACCACCCATGCCGCCGGCTCGTCGGCCGTGGCCGTCTGCAGCAGTGCGTCTGCCGCCGTGGCCGTGGCTGTCGACGTGGATGGATCTGTCGCCGCCGCGGCCAGGCTGGCCACGATCTGCACGTCTTCCGCGTCCGCGGGGGAGAGCGACAGACGGCCCAAGATGCGCTGCAGCACCGCCACCGCGTCCCCGGCGACTGCTCGGCAGCGTCCCACCACCGCGGCCCGGCCGTCGTCCTCGTCGTCGCCGTCGTCGCCGTCGGCTTCCTCGACAATGGGCGCCATCGCCCGCGCTACAAACTGGCCAATCTTCCGGCACGCTTCCGTGCTGTCGGCGCCGTCCTCGTCGCGCAGCCGGTCCGGCCGCACCGCGAGGCACGCGCGCAGAGCACAGATGCGTTTTTGCCCATGTCGCTGCGCACGTCTGGTTAGCAAGCCGGAACAAGGGCCGTCCGGGAGAAAAGAAAAAGCCCACAATGTCGCTCTGTGATGCCAGCCCACCGGCCAGCTCGTCCCATGTGAACGTCTCCGGCACATCTTGTTCGTCAGCAGGCGCGGTGTACACGTGTTTCTCCGGAGAAGCTCGACCCAAAAACTCACACGGCAAAAGCGAAGCAGAAAGCGAATCGGCAGCACCGTCTGCGTCGTTGAACCGTGCCTCTGTAGCCGCTCGCAGGCCCGCAAACGAGTCCGACCCCGGTGCCATGGCTGGCAGGCGCTCGTCTCCCAGACCAGTTCTGGTCCACTGTGTGCGGTTTGGCTTCTTGTGCTGTCCCACCGCGACTGGTCGTGACGAGGCTGTCTTTTCACGTGGGGCAGTCGACGGCGTTTTGGGGTGCTGCAGATCGCCCATAGGCCGCGCTATTCTGCTGACGCAGCAGGCGACCCGGCCGCTAAGAGGAGCCACTGTAGCTTCAGGCACGATTCAGCAAAGATACATGGTATTACGATCTATAAACGACTACAGAAAACAGAGTGCACAAGAACGCTTATTTTTTTTTTCTTTTTCCTTTGTGGTCTACTCCTCCTCTGCCGCCTCCCGCAAGGCCGCCGTGATCACTTGGTCGGCTTGCCGAGCGCCGTGCAGCGCCTGGTCGATCAGCTGCCGCGGCAGCGCCCCGTCGGCCGACGGCGGCAGGTCGCCCTTGAGCCACAGGTTGGTCACCTCGTCCCGGTTCGGCAGGTAGGCGACGCAGCAGGCCGCCCGGATGCGTCCGTGCTCGGCCGGGACCGGGTCCACCACAATCGTGTCCTGGCCATCCGCGCCCGCCACCACCGCCGCCACTCCGCCGGCCACCGTGTCGACACAGTCGATGCCCGCATCCGCCAGCGCCGCCGCCGCCACCGTGACGCACCCGCTCAGCACGTTCATCAGGCCCCACAGCTCCGCGTCCGCGTCCGCGTCCGACGTCGCCGCCGCCGACCGGTCTTGGTCCGCCTCAATCACCGACACCACCACGTCCACGCCGCTCTTGGGCCACCGCTCCCCCAGGATCGCCCCCCGCAGCGCCGTCTCCAGGTGCACCGCCACATCCCGCTCCGTCGTGTCCCGCACGTACCCGCGCCGCGCCTTGGTCGCAAACGGCGCGTACTTTACGTGCGTCGCCAGAATCAGGTGTGGCGAGAACGGCATCGACCGCGGAAGCGCCCGCGGGCCGTGCACTGTGCAGCTCAGCTTCAGTCCCGACGCCCCCGCCACTGCCCCGGAGCTCAGCTCCAGGTACGCCGACCCGGACGCCGACGGCGTCACGCCCGTCTGCAGGTCTGCATCACCCTGTTAGTATCCCCCCATGTCCGTCCACAGAAGAACATCCTAGGCCCGGCTGCACTCACAAATCTTGCGAATCACGTCATTGGGCCGCTCCCGCCCCGACACCTTGCCTTTTGGCCGCTCTCCCCGCTCCAGCACCGGCGGAATCGTCGCCCCGACTGGCCCGTTTATCCTCCTCCTGTCCGCCATGGTGTTGATACGTGTTGGTCGCCGCTGGAATCGTCAAAGGATTTTAAATACACCTACTCCTCGTCAAACTGAAATATACCCCTCGTTTGTGGAATTCGCAGACAATTCGCAGTACCGTTGATCGCCCTCAAAAGTGAAGTTTTGCTTCAATGTGCACCTATCTGGCTTAGCGTCGGCGCGGCTGGCAGATCAAAACTTTCAGGCCTTGCGGCGTAGCCAATCAGCCAAATGAAGGCGCTATTTTTGCTCTCCCCTGCGATGGCTTTGCGAGTTTATGCTTACTAAATTCTCACCGCCTCGCTCGAGCCACTTTCCGCGGCAATAAAAGTCGACTACAAATTCATTTTCCGGTCAGCAAAAATATTTTTCTTTCCAATGAAAACAAGCACAGAAGATCACCACCCTTTGACATGCCACGCAACTCACAGCCGAGTGGCCGTCTTATTGCAGTCTTTGGGTCGGCTGCGATTCGTGTCGTCTGGAAGAGGCTCAGTATCTCGTTCAGGCTCTATTGACAATGGTAAGACTCAAATCGCCGCCTCGCACCATGCCACTGGCCCATTGGGCTGTTGATGATCTCTTACCACAGTTCCCGCGATTCCTATGAGCGTTTGAACACATGCACTACCATCTGAAGCTTCCCTTTCACTACCACGCTGCGTTCGCATAGCCATGGCCTTTGCTAACCAGCATCAGATTAGGAACAATACTGGTGCCAAAACCACCCGACTGTAGCTTTCAAAGTGTAAGATGCTCCTCTCTCACCCTCACAACAGTTGCCCTCACCTCGTGTCCCTGATGAAAAACATTAAATCAGTTCTGCTTCTGAACCTCTTGATGACAAACACCTACCAATACCAAAAACTTCTGATTTTTCACGAGACCCATCATTCACTCTGTTTTCTCACTGCTTTTCTGCTGCAATGGCTAACACCTATTTGCAGAATCATTTAGAAAATTCGGATTTTCCCGAGTCCCGTCTAGCAATGCGTTTCAAAGGGTTAGTTGATACCGAATACCGTCTACCTCACTTCTCTCTACACATCCAACGTGATGACACCTTGCATATCCATTCAATTATACCTGGGGCCAAGTCATCCTCCCACACTGCAGCAAGCCCTTTCTGCTCTCGGGGAGATTGGGCCTGTGAGGACCAGTGGTGGAGTTGGGCTACTCCCTTGAGGGCTCGTCATTTGACTACAGTGCTGGAGATGCATGCTTGCCGTTTTGGCCTGTATGCAAATTCGGCCGGCTCAGGGTACTTGACTAAAACGGCTTGTCTGACAATTTTCACAATTCACATACCATATTCATGCATATCTTGTGTCCAAGAAGCGTGCTAACCGACTCGCGCAACAGATTTCGGCACGTCCAGCTGGGTTGTATTCGTAGTTTCCACCAACCCCCAGAAAATCAAGGAATCAAGGTTATCCAATCTACCCTTGATGTCTACAGCACACTAGTGAGAGCCACAATGCGAAATCTTCCGTGCGTTTTCTGCAGTTTCGTGACTTTTTACTTTTCCTGGTGGGGAATTCGCGAAATTTGGCTCTCATTCTTCATGGTATCATGTGACCATCCGCTAGCCGCTACCCTCCCCCCCCTGGCTTCCGCAATGTAGCAGTACCGCGGATCAAAGTGCCGGACTCTGAAACTGGCCAATTACCATGCGAAACCGCCTACTCAAACGGAAACCAGTTGTACTGCTACACGCTACTGGGACTACGACACGAAATAGGGGAGCCGGCGGTGTCCAGTGGCCAACCACACGCTGTTCGTACTCGTATTCTCAATTGCGCGAGGCTGATGGAGACACATTTTATTATCCCTTTCTTTCTTCCATCTGACGGAATCTGTTTTATTGCAGCTCCCACACTCCCCTCCCTTCCTTTTTTTTTCCCTCGGTGCCCACCTGGGATCTCGATCTGCTTTCTTTTTCACGTTTCCATTCATCCCTTGATTTTTGTCTTCTTCCTGAGCGATGATTTACGAGTAGCAACCAAGCTCCTCCTTTTCTCGACTTGACGCCCCGACACGTCAGCAAATACGAGCCCTGCATATCCGACGATATCAGCCGCTCGTGGCCAGGGGGGAGAGGCGAGCAAGGAAGGCAATCGATTGACGAGCCGAAACATCAATATATTGCCAGACCGGCGCCATTCCCTGGCTTGAGGGACGAACCGAATTCGCCTTTGGCACCCTCATCCCTTCACGCCAACACTGCACGCGTCGCCAAATGAGTGACATGCTGCCCTTTTCATCGTCGGGGTCCAAAGTGACCCCAAGACACAATGCCCATGCCGGATACTCAAACGGCTATCCGCGCAGTTCCGGCACCCTGGAATTCTCTCCTCATCGGTACGGCGCGTCTCCAATCTTCCAGTTCTAGCCTTCAACGTATCCCATCTTCTGGTCTAACCGTGCCTCCTTCCATAGGTTTCAACCAAGGGGCTCTCCCCCTTCCCTCCGTCGACGGAGAAAACTGCTCGTGCGGCTCTCCATCGCCGCCTGCCTCATCATATTCGGCGTCTTCGTGTGGCCCGGTGCCCCCGTCCTCTCGCTATTTTCCTTTAGCCTGTTCTCCAGCGGCGACGGCATCCAACTAGAGACGGTGCGCTACTATGATCTCTCCAATGTGCAGGGCACCGCCCGCGGCTGGGAGCGTGAAGAGCGTATCCTGCTGTGCGTGCCGCTGCGTGACGCTGCGACGCATCTGCCCACGTTCTTTTCCCATGTGCGCAACTTTACCTATCCCCACCACCTCATCGACCTTGCCTTCCTCGTCTCCGACTCCAAGGATCGCACCCTCGACCTGCTCATCGAGAGCCTCGAGGCCATCCAGAAGGACGCCGACTCTCAGGAACACTTTGGAGAGATCTCCATCATCGAGAAAGACTTTGGACAAAAGGTCAACCAAGACGTCGAGAGCCGTCACGGCTTTGCCGCCCAGGCCAGCCGCCGGAAGCTGATGGCTCAAGCCCGCAACTGGCTGCTCAGCGCCTCTCTTCGCCCGTACCACTCGTGGGTCTATTGGCGTGATGTCGATGTTGAAACCGCGCCGTTTACTATCTTGGAGGATCTGATGCGACACAACAAGGACGTGATTGTACCGAGTACGTCGTTGGCGCTATTTCTTTGTGTTCGTTGTTGCTGTGTGCCGACTAACGGTTCTAGACGTTTGGCGTCCACTCCCCGACTGGCTGGGTGGTGAACAGCCGTACGATTTGAACTCGTGGCAGGAATCCGAAACGGCCCTGGCTCTGGCCGACACGTTGGACGAAGATGCCGTTATCGTCGAGGGCTATGCCGAGTATGCCACGTGGCGGCCGCATCTGGCTTACTTGCGCGACCCTTACGGTGACCCGGACATGGAGATGGAGATCGACGGCGTCGGTGGTGTCAGTATTCTGGCAAAGGCCCGTGTCTTCCGTGATGGCGTGCACTTCCCGGCTTTCAGTTTCGAGAAGCATGCGGAGACAGAAGGGTTTGGAAAGGTACGCTGTTCTGTGCGCGTGGAGCGTCAACGATCAGGCCGCTTGGTTTCTAACGTTTTATATACAGATGGCAAAGCGCATGGGCTTCTCTGTTGTTGGCCTGCCTCACTACACCATCTGGCATTTGTACGAACCCAGCTTGGACGACATCCGGCACATGGAGGTGAGCTCTCAGTGCGTTTCCGTAATGGCAGCCGTCCATATGCTGATCGTCTAGGAAATGGAAAACGAGAGGATCGCCCGCGAGAACGAAGAGAAAGAGAAGGCCGAAAGGACCGAGAAGATGAAGACAACCTTTGGCGACGCCAACGGGCAGTGGGAGAAGGACAAGGCCGCCATGCAGGAGATCGTCGTTGACGAGCAGCCGGTCGAGGAGGAGAGCAATGCAGAGGTTGCTGCCCCTGTTGCTGCTGCTCCCCCAGCTGCTCCCCCTGCTGCTCCCCCTGCTGCCGCCGCCCCTGCTGCTGCTCCTCCTGCTGCTGCTGCTCCTGCTGTTCCTGCTGCCGCTGTTCCTGCCGCGGCTTTGGCCGGGGGTGCCGCTGGCGCCAGCGTCGAGGACGGTGCCGCCGAGGCTTTGGCGGCTCCTGCTGCCGCCGTTGGTGCCGCTGTCGCTGCCGAAGCTGTGGGTGCTGCTGGCGCTGCTGGTGCTGTCGGCGCTGCCGATGCCGCTGACGCAGCCAATGCCGAAAAGGTCGCGGCCGTGCCAGCGGTCCCTGCTGCCGCCGCTCCTGTCGCTGGTGCAGTTGGCGGTGCAGCGGCTGAGGTACCCGTTGCCGCTGCAGGTGCTGCAGCGCCAGTCGCGGCGCCTGCTGCTCTTGTCGCAGGGGGCGCTGCTGGTGCAGCCGCCGCCGCTCCTGCTGCCGCCGCTCCTGCTGCCGCCGCTCCTGCTGCTGCCGCTCCTGCTGCTGCCGCTCCTGCTGTGGCTGTGGCGGCCAAAAATGTTGTGGATGGCATTCCGGCAGGCGGCGTGGCGGCACCACCACACAAGGTCGCCGCCGAGAAGGCCGCTGCTGGCAAGGCCGCTGTGGAGAAGGCTGAGAAGGCGGCAGCCGAGCCGGCTGTTGCTGAAGATATTGCTGCCAAGGACCCCAAGAATGCTCTACGATGAGCAATGAAAACGCGGTCGTTGGCGGCCCTGATACATCATCTATCTGTTTTAACCTCCCCAACTGCATATCTTTTCTTGCCTCACCTTTCGACGCGCTTGCTTCACATTGCCCTTTTTCATTTTCCATTTTTTCTTACTTCACTGGCGATCGCCACGTCTCCCATTCTTGACCACGGCGAGCCCAGTTCTACAATGACGTTCTGAACGACGAACATGAGCACTGTGAAAATTTCGCATCTGCAGAAACATCAATGGCACATGCAAGTCTTTCGACGAGGTGCAGCGGCGCTGCTGGTCTTTTCGTTTTGTGGCCATTTTCGGAGAAACGATAGGACTGATGCAATGGCATACAACGGAAAGCTATATTTTCTGTACTATAGAGGAGAGCCTTGAGGGTGTAGACTGAGGCCACAATAGGGGCGTTGGGGAGTTTATTCTGGTTTTCTACTGTTGGCTGAAGTCGATATATTGGCACCATAGTAGGCAGAAGTCATATTACAAGGCATGCGAATTGACGCGGCTGATTAGCCACTGTGGTACACTGTATTCCAGGGGCAGGCTGGGGGGGCTTATCTTATCGTGCTGTAAATAGCCTTCTCTGATTGGCTTTAGGCCGAAAGCGGACTCGTGACAATTGCAACTCTGGCAGCTTCTCGACCGGCAAACGCTTAAATTTCCCAGCACAGCGAGCCTCCTTGGCAAGACGACATCTGTCCTCCGCCGATACGACTGACGATCTGGTTGCAAGCACAGTTGCCAGGACCTTCTTCTCTTGATGCTGCCTGGTTGTCTCGTGTGCTGGTCATTTCCATCTTTCCAGCTTCCTTTTCCCTCGACTGTATATAAGATACGAAGGGAGTCTGTTCCTGGGTCTTTACCCTCCAACGCCTAGGCGCCTGTTCTCTGTCAAGAACAGACATTCGCTCGTTCGACTACCGACCACCCGGGCTCGCTGAGCCCGACGACTCTCCTCTCACCGACAGTCACTTCGAATTCGAAACGACTTCCCCTCTTCGATAACGGCCGACAACAATCACCTCCCATCACGCAATATGAGTCGCGATACACGGGATGCCCACGAGGCTCCCGAGACGACAGATGGAGCCGTGAAAGACCGGCAGCTAGAGCAGCTTCCGCTGACGGGCCTGCTCGCTTCGGCGTCCGCGTCGGAACCATTTCCCCGCCAGACGATGTCGTCCGCGGCCTCGTCGCGGATGCAGTACCGCAGCCACCCCGTCTCTGTGGCGGTCGACTCCGTCTCTCTTGTCATTTCCGAATGCATCAATATCACGTCTGCGATCCAGAAGCAGGCGCACTCCCAACATCTGTCCGTGTCGGCGATCTTGGGCGGCGGCGCGCCGAACGTGGTGTCCGCGCCCTTTAAGCTGGGAGCCTCCACGGAGACGTCGGTGCGGCGCAGCGGCCACCGTGCGGCGCCCGGCTCAGGCGCAAAGCGAGGGGCGTCTGGCGGCGGCATCGACAGCGACTTTGGTCCAGCCAACCGCTGGGGTCTGCGCGGGAAAAAGGGCAAGAGCATGGCGGACAACCCGCTCATCTCTGGCTTCGGGCGGCTGCGTCAGGAGCTGGCGGGCGTCAAGGACATCCACAGCTTTGACTCGCTGATGCTGCTGTACCCGTTTATGCAAATCATCCAGGCCAAGGGCACGGCGGCGCCGATCACGATCCTAGCGCTGCGGGCGGTGCGCAAGTTCCTGGCATACGGCTTCATCTGCCCAGAGTCGCCGCGCTTCCCCCTGGCGATGCAGGCGCTATCGCAGGCTATCACGCACTGCCAGTTTGACATTAGCGACAGCGCTCAGGAAGAGGTGGTGCTGCTGATGATCCTCAATCTGATGGAGGACATGCTGTCAGGGCCCGGCGGCGACATCCTGAGCGACGAGAGCGTGTGCGACATGATGGGCCGAGGGCTGACGATCTGCTCGCGGCCGCGCTTCTCCGAGGTGCTGCGGCAGACGGCGGAGGCGACCATGGTGCGGATGTGCCAGATCATCTTTGAGGACCTCAAGCACCTAGAGGAGGAGGCGGGCGAGGAGGAGGATGCGCTGGACCGGCAGACGGACGCGGATATGGGCACGGTGACGATGGCGGCGGCCGGCGAGACGAGTGCGTCTCCGCAGCCAGCCGAGGTGGGCGCGGTGCGGAAAGAGAGTGGACGGGAGGGCGAGCGCAGAAGTGAGAGCAGCAGCGAAGGCAGCACTCTGCCAGTCGACACGGTGGACGCGGCGGCTCCGGTGTCGACGGGCGCGGCAGGGCGGCCATCCACGGACACGGGCAGCGACGACGCGGACGAGAGGAGCACGGCGTCGGGCTCGTCGGAAAGCTCCGAGTCGGTGGACCTGCGGCCGTACTCGCTGCCGTCCGTACGAGAGCTGTTTCGGGTGCTGGTGGACTTTCTCAACCCGGCGCAGCGAATCCAACAGCCCGACACGATGAAGGTGATGGCGCTGCGGATCATCCACGTGGCGCTGGAGGTGGCAGGGCCGTCGATTGCGCGACACCCGGCGCTGGCGGCAGTGGCGCAGGACCGGCTGTGCTGCTACCTGTTTCAGCTGGTGCGGTCGGACAACATGGCGATTCTGCAGGAGTCGCTGACGGTGGCGTCGACGCTGCTGTCGACGTGTCGGGGCGTGCTGAAGCTGCAGCAGGAGCTCTACCTGGCGTACCTCATCAGCTGTCTGCACCCGGCGGTGGACATTCCGCGGGAGGCCAATATTGACCCATCGCTGTACGAGGGGATTCCGCAGGCACCGAAGCTGGTGAAGCCGCCACCGTCGCAGCTGGCTAGCGGGCGGTCGACACCGGTGGCGATCAAGGACCGGCAGAAGCTGGGCATGGAGGGGGGCATGCGGAAGCCGGAGGCGCGGCAGGCCATGGTAGAGAACATTGGTGTGCTGGCGCGGATGCCGACGTTCATGGTGGAGCTGTTTGTCAACTACGACTGCGACACGGACCGGGCCGACCTGTGCGAGGACCTGATCGGGCTGCTGTCTCGCAACGCGCTGCCGGACTCGGCGACGTGGAGCACGACGAGTGTGCCGCCGCTGTGTCTGGACGCGCTTCTGCGGTACGTGCAATTCATGGCGGGGCGGCTGGACGAGGAGCCGGCACGGGAAGGGTTCCCGGAGGCGGAGGCGCTGCGGGCGGCGCGAGCGCGCAAGAAGGTGATTGTGCGGGGGGCGAACAAGTTCAACGAGAACCCCAAGGGCGGGCTGGCATTCTTGCAGGACAAGGGCATCATTGCCGACGTGCGGGATCCGGAGCAGGTGGCGCAGTTCCTCAAGGGGACGTCGCGGGTGTCAAAGCGGGTGCTGGGCGACTTTCTGTCGAAGCGTGGCAACGAGGCGATCCTGGAGGCCTTTTTTGGGCTGTTCGACTTTACGGACAAGCGGGTGGACGAGGCGCTGCGGATGGTGCTGGAGACGTTCCGGCTGCCGGGCGAGGCGCCGCTGATTGAGCGGGTGGTGAGCAGCCTGGCGGAGCGGTACTGCGCGGGGAGGATACCGGCCGACGTGGCGGACAAGGACGCGGTGTTTATCCTGACGTACGCCATCATCCTGCTCAACACGGACCAGCACAACCCGAACGTGCGGACGCAGAAGCGGATGACGGTGACGGACTTTGCGCGCAACCTGCGGGGACAGAACGGGAAGCAGGACTTTGCGCTGGAGTACCTGCAGCAGATCTACGACTCGATCCGGCTGCACGAGATCATCCTGCCCGAGGAGCACGAGAGCCAGCACGCGTTTGAAGAGGCGTGGCGCGAGCTGCTGGGCAAGGCGGACGCGGCCGGGCCGCTGATTGTGGGCAGCACGAACCTGTACGACGCGGACATGTTTGGGTCGACGTGGCGGCCGATTGTGGCGACGCTGTCGTACGTGTTCATGTCGGCGACGGACGACACCGTCTTCAGCCGGGTGGTGCAGGGCTTTGACGAGTGTGCGCGCATCGCGGCGCGCTACGGCAACACGGCGGCGCTGGACCAGATCGTGTACTGCCTGGCGCGCATGAGCACGCTGGCGCAGGAGGCGCCGCACACGACGAGTCTCAACACGGAGGTGCAGGTGGAGGACGCCAGCGTCATGGTCAGCGAGCTGGCCGTCAAGCTGGGCCGCAACTTCCGCGCCCAGCTGTCGACGCTGGTGCTCTTCCGCGTGGTGCGCGACAGCGAGTCGCTGCTGCGCACGAGCTGGCCGCACCTGGTGCGCATCTGGCTGAACCTGTTCCAGAACGCGCTAATCCCGGCCTTTTTTGCGCCTGAGCCCGGCCACGTCGACTTGCCGCCGATCCCGCTGCAGAGCCCCGGCCAGGTGATTGACCGCGGCAGCAAGCAGACCGAGAGCGGCTTCTTCTCGGCCTTTACATCCTACATTTCGAGCTATGCGGCCGACGACCCGCCCGAGCCGTCGGACGAGGAACTCGAGAGCACGCTGTGCGCGATTGACTGCGTGAATGCGTGTCACGTGGGCGACGTATTTTTGAATATTTCGTGAGTCTCGTCCCAGCTTTATGGACGCCCCCTGTCTGACCACCCCCCCCCCCCCCCCCCCCCCCCGCAGGTCCCTTTCCGGCGACAGCCTCGAGGCGCTCGTCGACGCCCTGCTGGGCCAGATCCCCGACGACAACGGCGCCGAGGTGGTGATCAAGGTCAAGGCCGAGAACGTGCCGCCCATGTCGGCGGCCAACCAACCCAAGAGCCGGGCAACGCCGGCGTACGACCCGGCGCCCGTGTACCTGCTGGAGCTGTGCACGGTGCTGGCGCTGCGCGACGCGGCGGCCGTGCAGCGGGTGGGCAAGCGCATCGTGGACGTGCTCCAAGGGATGCTCCGCGACGTCACTCGCTACCACCCGATCCTCATTGGCCGCGCCACCTACTACCTCTTCCAGCTGTTGCGCGCCAGCTACGACTACGACTTTGTGCGCGTGCCCGTGCTGCTGCATGCCGTCTCGAGCTTCGCGCCCGACACGCTCAAGGCCACGGCCGGCGTCGTGCTGCAGGGTCTCAAGCTGACCATTGCCGAGCCGGGTCCGCTGCGCAGCGAGATCATGACGTCGCCCGATTTCTGGGCCATTCTCGGCGCCCTCGTGGCCTCTGACGACTCGGCCCCGACCGTGTTTGACATTCTCGAGCGCGGCGTCTCGGGCTCGCCCCCGGCCATCCTGGCCGACAACTACGAGGCCGCCATCCGTCTGTGCAACGAGTTCGCCGGCGCCGCCAGCGTCGGCGCCGTCACCGAGCAGGAGCTCGACCGGAAACTGCGGCGGAGCAGCCGTGCGCCGAAGCAGGAGAAGGCGAGGTGAGCTGTTGAGATGGCTCTTCTTGACTGTTTTTTCTAACACCTCTAGTGAAAATGCCACCGTCCAGCGAGGCATCAAGGCCATCGACATCATCTACAACATGACGTCGCGCATTCCCCACCTCATGAAGCAGTCCCACCTAGAGAGCAACGAGGGTACGTCTCCCGGTCGATTTGTCTCAACCCTCGCTAACCGTTTTCCCACAGCTTGGTCCGCCTACTGGCTGCCCATCTTCCAGGCGCTCACCACGCAGTGCACGAACCCGTGCCGCGAGGTGCGGCACCTGGCCTTTACGTCGCTGCAGCGGTCGCTGCTGTCGCCCGAGCTGACGTCGAGCGACCACCGCGAGTGGACGGCCATCTTTAGCGAGGTGCTCTTCCCGCTCATCTTCAAGCTGCTGCGGCCCGAGGTGTACTCGTCCGACCGGGACGGCATGAGCGAGACGCGTGTCCAAGCCGCCTCGCTGCTGTGCAAGGTCTTTTTGCAGTACCTCGTGCTGCTCTCGGCCTGGGACGGCATGCTCGACCTCTGGCTCAAGATTATCGACATTATGGACCGCCTCATGAACAGCGGCCAGGGCGACAGCCTGGAGGAGGCCGTGCCCGAGAACCTCAAGAACGTGCTGCTCTTCATGGCCAGCAGCGGCTACCTGGTGCCGCCCAGCCGCGATCCGGCCAAGGAGGAACTCTGGGTCGAGACGTGGAAGCGCATCGACCGCTTCCTGCCCGACCTCAAGACCGAGCTAGCCCTGGATGAGCCCGACAAGGCTGATAAGGCCGACAAGGCTGAAACGGCTATCACGGCTGACACGGCCGATGACTCTGTGCCCCCTCCTGTCGAGGCGCCGCCAGCAGACACACCGGCAGCAGAGACGGCAGAAGCAGTGGTACAGAGCGAAGAAGGAGCGTAATGATATTTTATGCAGAGCAGAGCGCGTGAATACACCGGAGCTCGCGTTGCACGAGTAGACAGACTAGGCCAGTGTCTAATAAAAAGCATCCTGGTAGGATGTTTAATGCAGCGTGTTTGGAGGGGTATTTTTTTTTTTTTCTAGAATTTCAGTATTTGAACTAGTGCACATAAAGTATTTGTTGGTGTACATTTCGGGCAGGAACTTGGCCCAAGCCGTACCTCCCATCTAATTTAGAGGGAGCATCAATATTTGCATGTAGTCAAGTATCTTACATGCTGTATGGTGGGTTGCCTCAAATAATGTGGGATTGCTTTATCAGGTGGTTTAACAAGTTTAGGTCTTACAATCACCAATTCGAAGAACAAAATTCGACCGGCCGTTGAACAACACAGATCAAACGCTACGTTGCAGCTCGTCAACGTTAGCCATCTCGGACAAGAGAACCTCGGTGAAGATCACTGTACAGAGTACTACACTCGGCAAATACGGTGTTTGAAACTTTCGGAAATATGACATGTAAGATAGGTAAGATACTGAACTTCAAGTCGTCGTCTTAACAAAGACATAAGTTTTATCACAGCTCCGTCCCGTCAAGGTCTCCTTGGCGGGACCTCTCAGTTCGACGCCATAATACCAGGTATTACATAAATATTCTCTACACTTACAACGGCCTCTACCAATTTCTGCACAAGAGCGCGTCTACTACGTCATTGGCCTCTCGCCAGCGCCCGGCGCCATGGTCAACGAGTCAATCGGTCTTGTTTCCGTTTTCATTCCTTTCCTTTCGTTTGGTTATGTGGGTATTTAGTAGTAGAGAGAATAATAACAAAACAGATCCTGCTGCTAGGCCATGTCCTCCTCTGTTGCCTCTGCTCCCGCTGGTGTCCCTCTGGTGATTCGGTCGTCAGAATCCACTTAAATCCAGCTCCGGAACCCCTCGTTTAAATGGCCAGCAGCAATGCCATGCGTAGAACTACGCCCCTTGTAGCGCCCGCCTTGCTTTGGCAATCTGGTTGTAGATGTCCTTTGTGGTCGCCAGCGCATGCTCGTTTCGAATCAGCGTTTGAATATATTTAGATGGCAGCTTTGCCTCGACGTATTTCGCAATCTCTGCTTTTTGGGCCGCAGTCAAAGCACGGTGTATATGGTGTGTTAACGGGTCGCTAGGCTCGTGGTTGTGCGTGGCATATTTTGGATCCGGGCGGTGCTTCAACGCCCAGGTGCCGTCTGCAGCCTCCTTGGCCAGTACTGAATAGAGACAACCGATCCGCCTGGTAGCAGTGCGCCGTTTCCGTTCTTTCGTGAGGGCTCGTGGGAGGCCGGCCTTATCGCAGGCGTAAAAAGCAATGCGCTTCCCTGTCCGGTCTGTTTTGGACTTGGCCGTCGTAAAGGCATATCCGCGCGGTGCGGCCCAGGCGTTGATTGCCTTGAACAGGGCTTCCCTGGATTCGTACACGGCTTCATCAGGGAGTCCAGATGCGTCGGAGATGGGTGGGCTGTCGTCGGCCGACGCCATTTCGCGCTGAATGGTGAATTTTATTTGGGATGTCTGCGCTTGCGCCTACAGGCGCTCGGAAAATAGCGTGCCTTCAATTATGTGTCTGGAGTGCGCAGCACGGGAGCAAGCAAGGCAGAGGCGGTTGGTCCCACTATCCACGGGGTCATTCCCCAGAATTTCCAACCCAGAGTGCGCATGAGCCCAGTAGGGCTGTCACGTGAAGCGCAAACTCGCTAGACGACAAGATTACTAATGCGGACGATGCCAAAGTCTCGCTTTCCATGGACCAAGAGCACATCTCCTCTTGCTTCTGCCGAATATCAACAGCCACCATGGAGGCCAACACACCCATAGCCACGTACGTGTGTCATTGCACCCCGACACGCGTCGCAGCTGTGCCGTGTGCACGGCGTCCGCCGTGAAGTGTGTGTGTTTTGCAGAGTGGATTTGCTAACTCTTCATCTGTCCTGCTGCAGCGTTTACGTGCACAACCTGGAGGAGCGGGTCAAGCCCGAGGTGCTGCGGGAGGCGCTGCACACTGTGTTTGGCGAGTTTGGCACCGTGGTGGATATCGTGGCCAAGACGAACCTCAAGGCCAAGGGCCAGGCGTTTATTGTGTACGAGGACGCCGAAGCGGCGCAGACAGCCGTGCGCGAGGCCCAGGGCTTCCCGCTTTTTGACAAGCCGATGCTGTTGGCGCTGGCGCGCACGCGGAGCGACGCGACCGTGAAGCGGACGGGCGACGAGGAAGAGTTTGAGGCGCACAAGCGCCGGCGCATGGCGGAGAGAGGTGCGTTTTGTGTCCTGTGGGCAAAACGACCCCTAAAGGATCACAGCTAACTTGTCCAGACAAGAAAAAGGCCCTCGAAGCGGCCGAGGAGCAGAAGCGGCAGCAGCAGCGGGCAGCGGCGGGCGGCGGCAGTGCGGCGGCGCCGGCGGTGGTGCCGGACGAGTACCTGCCGCCGAACAAGACGCTCTTTGTGCAGAATCTGCCCGAAGACTGCGACAGCGACGTGCTGACGGAAATCTTCAGCCGGTACGACGGCTTCCGCGAGGTGCGGCTCGTGCCCGGCCGGCGGCTGGCCTTTGTCGAGTACGAGGCCGAGCCGGGTGCCATCGCCGCCAAGGAGAACACGGCCGGCATGCTGCTGGGCGACGCCGAGAAGCGGCCGCTCAAGGTCACGTACCAGCGGCAGTAGGGGCCGAGTACGGCAGTGCACATTGGAGTACTTTTGAAAGCAGGCAGAACCAGCCAATCGCATGGCTGTTGTATGAAATGATATACCAAAAAAAAAAAAAGGGAAAATAGGGAAACGCATAAAACGCAAAGTAAAAGGACAAATGAGGGCATGGCGCCGAAATCCTGCAAATCACATCCCCTGCGCCTAGAAAATGATATCCTCGTCGCCCTCGGCTGAGAGCAGATCGGTCGGCACGTTCGGAGCTGCGGGTTTCTGTTCGGCTGCGGCGGCCTTGCTCTCGAGCGCCAGCTTGCGGGCCTTGAGCTCCTCGTCCTCGGCGGCCGTGTCGCGCTGCTTCTTGCCGGCGACCTTTTTGAGCCGGTAGAACTCCTCGCGGTCGAGCTCGTCGAGCTCCGAGTTGATGTCTGTTTGGTTAGAGTGTCGCCAGCGCGATTCCGTCTGCAGGCCAACGTACATTTGATAGTGTTCTCCGTGCGGGGAATGATGACGTGTTCGCTGTTTTGTTAAGACAAGTTCGCAAAGGGGAAGCTGGCATACGAACATGGCATTGACTGAGAGAAACGAGTTAGCCATGCATCCAGTAACCACACGTGCCACCCAGCTCTCACCTCTCCGGTTGACCACCTTGATGACCTCGTCCAGGATAACAAAGGCCGTCTGCGATCATTAGCAGCGTGACCACAAACTCTCTGCCGAACGGAACGCACCTGCAGACTGGCCAGCTCGACCAGCGCCTCGACAGCCCGCGCGTAGGTATCGCGACAGCGCTGGACCTGCTGGCCGCCCTTGCCGAGACCGGTCATGGCAAAGTCATTGTTGCCCTCGGTCAGGTAGCTCTCAAAGGCCGGCAGCAGCACGCCCGAGACGTTCTCCTGCTTGGCGCGAATGCGGAAGCGTGCCGACCGTGCCGACTCCTGCACCTGGTAGCCAATGTCACCGCCCACGGCGTACGTGACCTCGGCCAGGGAGAAGGCGGCGATCTGCATGACGCGGCCCATCTTGCGCTTGGCCTCGTCGATGCGGCGGGTGATGTCTGGGGGGGATCAGCGGGTGGATGAGGGAGAGACGGCGGGCTCGAACCAACCTCGGAAACGCCTGCGAGGGGAGGTTAGTATGCGCCTCGGACGTCTCAGACAGCCTCATCCCAACCGGCAGACTCACTTGGTAAGGGCCTCGCTTTTGCGCTTCAGCAAGCTGTGGCCGGTCTCGGCTCCCTTGAGCTTGGCCTTCATGATGCCGAGCGATTGGCGGGTGGGGAACACCGCCTCGCGGTCCTGAAGCCCACCATTGTCAGCGTGTCCGTGTCCGTGTCCGAGGAGATGCGGCAGTTGGACGACATACGCCGGCGCCAGACATGGTGCGGGTTTTTCGGTTCTGGCGAATTGGCTGTTTCTTGCTGTCGAGGGGGCGACTCGACGGGAGTGGGACAGAGAGCACACGCGAGCGCTCTTGCAGGGGGAGAGTCTGGGGCCGTGTGCAGATCGTCGGACGCACAGGGGGAGCTCGTGGGCGGCGACCGAAAAGTGAGGGGGGTTCGAGTCGATGAGCGAGGTGCAATAGAACGAGTTGGCGATTTGGTGATTTTGGCGAGCTTTGGAGCTTATCTTGGCGGCAGCACAGGGCAAAATCGGCGTAGTCAGCAAACCCGACAGGCAGCAAACGAGAGGCATTAGTGGACAAGCGCTAGTCCCACTTCAGCCGGGTCGTTGGGCGGCTCGTCTCGCTGTAACGCGGAAAAAGTGCAAAAATCAACCACGACAGGACAAAGTGAGGACAGCCAAAGCCCCCCTGAGGTTACAGGTCGCAGGGGGGTCGGAAAAGTTCGCAGGGGGGTCCAGAACGGTGCGGTGAAAAATAGATGCACTGTAATTACACACTGTATACATTAGTTAATCAATATGTAATTAATAGGTATAGTATGCGTTAATTTGTTGCATATACCCTGCTAGGTATATGCGTAATATGTATTTAGTAGCAGAGTGTTTATTCCTTAGAAATTAGGCATTAATTTCAGTCCTAAGCGTACAGCTAAAATATAGGTGTTTTGCTGCATATTTTTTGCATATGCGGCGCATACCCTACTGTAGAATTTGTGCAAAAAATAACACTAGAAGGATAAAAGGAGACGCTGAAAGCAGACGCTAAAAGCGTGAGAGGAGACGCTGAAAATAACACTGAAAGGCTGAAAGGAGACGCTGAAAGGCTGAAAAGAGACGCTGAAAGGCTGAAAGAAGACGCTGAAAGGCTGAAAGAAAACGCTGAAAGGCTGAAAGAAGACGCTGAAAGGCTGAAAGAAAACGCTGAAAGGCTGAAAGAAAGGTAAGGATAAAAGGCTTATATATAGCTTTATTATTATACAGTACAATTCCTTTATAATAGAGTAAATACCTTTACGTTTTACTTTATCTTCTTCTTCCATTTATAAATTTAGCTATTCTTTATAGTAGATATACGTATTGCTTGCTTAGATGTAACATCTTTGTAGCTTCTACTTTCCTTGTTCAAAGCATATGCATATATATCTCTACCAAACCTACCGTTAACTTGTACTTGAATTTTCCTCAGATTCAACACACTTCACCTTTACTTCACATTGCAATTCACCTTTGATTTACCTTCAAATCACCCATAGCAACCTCTTGGCATATGCTAATTCACTCAAACCGGCTATATTAACAACCTACGTTTTTCGACGACGCAGACTTATTTCGTCTCCTTCTTCCTTCGTAAATATTTTTTTCTTCACCAAGCAGTACGTTTTCTTCTGGCATATGCAGTCCATATGCTACAATATGCTGACGGCATTCAGACCACCATCAAACAACAATCAAAATGGCCAATCTCAACGCTCATGCGTTCGGTATGTGTTTTTTCTTCCTTCCATCTGCTTCCCATATGCTAACGACCAATAGACAATGTGGCGGTCGAGAACGCCGCCAACCCTTCGCCCTTCGGCTACCATCACGGGCCGATCCCCAACGCCAATGCGGCTTGGGTCCCGAACGGTAAGTTGTTTAAAAAAATGACTGTCGCATATACATTGCATATGCTAATACATGTCGATTAGAGGCCAATCCCGCCATGCTTGTGACGCCAGCCATTAACGCCACAGCGCCGAACCCTGGCGCTGCACTGTCTACCATTAATGGTGGAATGTATGTATATTCCTTACATATGCTGGTAATGTGCTTCGCATATGCTAACATTGTTTAGCTGCTGGGTTGACGTCGGCGGCGAGACGATTTGCGGCTCTGTGTTTTTGGACCAGCCGTCCCTGCGCCGCCATATTAGGCAGGTGCACCCCGGCGCCGTGGCCAATCCTAGCCGGCGCAACACTGGCGTGCCGCACATGGCTGCAGGCCAAAAGTAAGCAATGTGATTTGCTACCATATACTTCGCATATGCTAACTGCAAATAGTGCTCTTAAGCGTCTTGTGGTTTCGGGAGCCTGGCGCGAGCTTCAATTTATGCGCGAGCCTGGGTATGTGCTCCTTTAACATAGCTAACGCATATGCATGCTAATCTTTCACAGTCGTGGTGCCGTCAACTCGCTGATTGGCACCTACGCCGACGCCTGTGAGCGCATTGCGTAAGTCTTTACACTAAATACCATATGTCATGCATATGCTAACAGCTTAGTGCCGCCGACGCCGATTTTGCGGCCAAGTTTGGGACTCGCTTCCACCGCGAGTACGAGGCGCCCGTGGACAGCACGGGCAAAAAGCGCAAGGTATGTTTACAAATGAATTACGCTCTGTTACCATATACTGACCATATGCAAGCGAGGCCCGCGGCCGCCGCCTGGCGGCAACGACGACGAAGGCTCTGCCCCGCCCGCGGAGCCCGCCGCCCAGCCAGCGGCAGCCGCGCCCGCTGCCCGGCCGGCCAAGCGTCCGCGCACCTCCGCTACAGGCCGTGCGCAAGCTGGTTCGCGCAGTAAGTAATAACCTGTCTTGCCATATTGTAGGCATATGCTAACTATGAATAGAGAGCACGCGGCGCCGGGTTCCAGCGCAGCCCCGTGGCGAGATTTAGGGCCAGGGCATGGGATGGATGAGCTGCGCATATGCGAGCCATGGGGTGACAATGAGCAATGTTTTACGGTTTCACCAGTGAATTTATCAGGACATATGCGGTGCATATGCAAAAGGCGTCTGGCTACGCCTTAGGCAGTCAAGGAATACCAGTCAAAATTTTCTAAGTTTTTTTCTAAAGTCTACACAAAAAGTCTAACACCTTATCTCCGTAAGCCTCGCATATGCCTTGCAACGTTTGAGTTGTTACGATAGCTTGTTGGATTGTGTAAAGCAGAGTGCTCAATCTTTTCATCCTTTTCGGCTGCGTGTTTGTGAAGTCTACTCCGTTAGCATATGCAGCGCATATGGTATGCAATAACTTACTTCAAAATTGCAGCAACTAAAACGTTACCTCGTCCAGTAGCGTGGTTATCCTCGTTATGCGACGACTCTACTAGATTCGTTGTCTTGTGCGCATACTCACGGTATATGCCGTTAATGCGAGACTCTGAACTTAGTAAAGCGGATACAACCCAAGGCTCCCTCTTATTTTCGAAGAAGGGCACCATCTCTGGATATGCGTCGCATAAGCTATCCACAAGCCGAAGATATTCCGCTCTAGACTCTGCTGCCCAAAGGCTATCAAGTCTTTGTTTTGCTGGATGTGAACGAAAGTGCTTATTAATGTTGCGTTTGATATGAACGTGGCAAAAGATTAGCACATGCGATAAATGCTGCTGCCACGTAAACTGAGCATTGACTTCGTGTAAGAACAGTCCTAAGCCTTTAATAAGTTAATAGGCGTTGCATATGCGCCGCATGTGCAACACATACCTTTTGCCTGCGCAAGGTCCATGTCAACCGTCACAGCTTGAATACCGCAGCCATTGTCAATGTGATGCCATTTTACTGGCTCGTGAGCAACGTTGCTAAGAGTGCCAAATACTTCGCAAAATAGCGTATGATAATTGGCAGCACTTGTAACGTTTGTAAAGACGTAAACGTGACAATCTATGCCTAGCATGAAGTCAGTGCTGGTTTTGCACATGGCAAGCATATGCGCAACCTACAATTTGCTGCAGCATTGTGTGAGACAATTGAAAAAACGTTTGCGGCGCCTTTAACCATCTTAAACGCCAAGTCAAGCTGAACACATTCGGACTTCATGAACCGTTTTGCCATAGCATGTGTACAGCATATGATTGCCCATTGCAACTCAGAAAATCGCACAATTTTTTGAATCCACTGTTGGCTCCTTAGCAAGGCGGTTTGCTGCTCGTACAGCCGATATGCACCTACTTGCTTGTTAGCATATGGCAACAATAAGCAAAGCATAAGTAATCCTACCCGCTAAGCCGCATCCCATAGGAAATTCGAGTAGTCGCTGCTTTCGAATAAGAAGCGCTACTCTATCCTGCAAATGTAGCCGTTGCTGGAGTTGCTGTAGACCCTCGCCATTGCGTTGCTGGAGAAGTTGTTCAAACAAAGGTGAGAGTAAAAATTTGCCTAGTGCATTGTTAGTATATATGTCGCATATGCGTCGTATATGGAAAACATACGTGAGGTCCATTCAATTGATTGCAAGCCCGTAAAAACCTTTTCAATATCTAACATTAGATCTTTCGAAGGCCGGGTTGGGAACGGTGGATGGTGTGTATGCTGTCCGCGGCCAACTACCACAAGCTTTGCATATGCGCGCAATGCAGGATCCTTTGGAATGTAGACATCGTATACAACTGAACACTTTTGATGAAAAATTGTTGAGGTGGGAGTGGCGTGAAAGTTGTCTTGTATAATATTAGCTGTGGTATAGCATATGCAGCACTTATTGGTTCCTTACGGCACTGCGTACGCCTTGTACGTGTAGAGCCAACCCAAAAGCAAGCGTTTCTTGGCTCTATGCATATGCCATGGATACACAAGTGTGACAGGTAGCTTACGTCAATTCTCGCTTGGTTATTTGAAATCAGTCTTGCTGTGTGCCAGGTTTCAGACTGTGAGTAGCGATTGCAGCCGACATATTGCTTCTGTGAGGGTAAGAATATGCGAGGCATATGCGTAGCCTAAAGGAAAAAACATACATCGTTATATGAAAAGACAGTAAAACGCTGGTGTTGGCACATGTTTCGCTGTAACGCAATTGAAAAGCATCGTTTTTCGGTAGTTTGCCAAAATTGAAGAAATGCTAGATAGTACCTATAGCATATTAGTAAGTTAAGTAGTAAAGTAAATAAGGATTGCATATGCAGCACATACGCAACCGTCTCCTCCTTTAGCCGTGTATCAATCGTCTTGTTGTTTTCAATATTGACCAGGGTTTGTTGCATTGATTGAAAGAGAGAAAGGTCGACTTTGTCATATGCATTGCTTATGGTAACCAAAGACGGGTGTCGAAGACTGCAAAAGCGGGCACCAGTACACTGATATGCTTTGTGGAAAGCTGGAGTTGGGACTCTAGTTAAAATTAGCATATGGACGACATATGCAACGCATTCGCAACTTACCCAAAGCATAAAAGTGTAGAGCTTGATACTGCACTGGATTTTTGACGAAGACAAAACTGGAACTAGTATATTGTTAGCATGTGCACAGCATACGTATAGCATATGCTCGTACCTCGTCTGCAATCTCGCTAAACGTCTTTCGAAGGTCTTCATCTGACGATGTTGCGCATATGCTAAGACTGCGTTGAAAGTGAACAAATGACGCAGTTCCTAAAGCGCTTGTGAATGGGTACGGCGGCGTTGTAACGTAGTCGTAGGTTTCAAACACTTGAACAATATTTTTGCCAGACTTTGAGATTTGAAGTCCGCAGTCTTTAACCGCTGTCTAAAGTTATTATATACGTTAGTATAACATAACGCTTGCATATGCAGCAACATACCAAGTCTAGCAATAACTCTCCATTGAAAGCGTCGTTATTTAACAACATTTCAATGCCCCTTTCTATGCTTTGCATATGGTCTGCAGTTGCTTCTAACCCAATAGAAGCACTTTCATCAACATTGCCTTCAAAAGAGGGCGATAGTAGAGTCTCTGCTTGTTCAATGTCCTCGGACTGGCTATGCGACGCATATGCAGACGGTAAACGCTCAAGACTTTCATTAGCCACATTGCTTTCAGTAGTAAGCAATGGCAAAGTCTCTGCTTGTTCACGGTTCACAGTCGGGCTATGCTGCGCATATGCAGGCGTCAAATCAACAACCTGATCTGTCTCACTAGCCTGGTTAGCAATTCGGATAGGCATAGCACATGGCCTCGTCCCAATGTACTGAATATCACTATCGTCGTCACTTGAAATCTCGATAATTGATGCCATTTTTTGTCAAAACGTTGTAGAAGGGTGCGGTGGTAGGCAGTGTTTGACTGTAAGCTAAAAGAGAAAAGACGCTGTCTTATACAGTTGTCGCACATGCACCGCATATGCGACGTCGTCTCTGACCTACTAAACCCTGAAAAAAAGTGTCGCATATGCGATGCACATGCGATGCATATGCGACGCCTAAAAAACTACGTTAGGTCACAGGTTCTGCCTTATCTCCTTTTTTTTTAAAAAAAAAGATAAGTAGATAACAATTATGTAGTGTTATTGGTTAGACTAATCTCTTACTTAGCGTAAGCAATATATAAAATTTTTTATTGGTTCTTGCTTTAGATTAGCATGCTAAATGCGGCTTAGTGGTCTACGTAGGCATGTGCGCTGCATATGCAAGGTTACAGTAAATTGGCGGTGACCAAATAGTAGCATCAGCAGCGCAGCTGCATATGCTTAGTGCAAGCACGGTCAAGATAATACGGAGTAGCTTGTGTTTTCCTAAATAGTGATTAGCTGTAACATAAGGTGCTAGAAATACGTCTGTGATAGAAGTTGTAGATCTATACACCTACATAGAGAATCGACGTAACTACCATATGCGCTGCATATGCTGTGTTGTGATGCTGTGATGTGAAATGTTTGGCTAGCAGGTAACCAGAAGGATGCCACCTTTGCTAAGCAACTTTTGCAATGTTAATATGTAATTATCGAGACTGAATATTCTAGTAGTGAATGTATATACAGTGCGCCCCGATAGGTGCATGTCTATTTTTAGCAACTTTGACCCCCCCTGCGAACTTTTTCGACCCCCCTGCGACCTGATCACCC
>RQWE01000160.1:0-48583 GCA_004028395.1 Leptographium galeiforme
GGCCTCCCTCCCCTTCAGCCCTTCTTGTTAGGCACGAGCCCGTCTTCGCCCTCGTATCCCGCCGACGGCAGGTCACAACGATGTCGCTTGTCGCATAACCCCATCGTTGCATCCCGCGAGTGTGAGTTCCTGTTGGCCCATCGCGGTCGCAGTTCCGTCAGTTCTGGTCCTAGGCAGCCGCGATTTCCTACGTCCTCGGCGTGCTGCCTGCCTCCGCTGCGCTACGACCACAGCATGCAGGTCTACGTACACTAGTTCTCGGTGTTGAGTCATCTCTACCAAGGACTCCGAAGGCAGCCGGCCAATAAAATGCATCACAATCAGATACATAGGAACAGGGGTCTTATCAAGAAACTGAAGCTTGTTTGTCTGTGTATCTCGGCAGCATTCAAAACATAACCACCCAAAGACCAGGACAATTAGGAAAACGGCAGCGCGCTAATGCAATCGCATTACATGAACCGTGAGCGCCGCTCGTCGGGGTACCAGACCTCGGACCGCTGCCTAAAGCTGCCACCCGCGATGTAAAGTCGGGGTGGGCGGCTGAAGCGTCCACGTAGCCGCTCCAAGTACTCGTCGGTAGCGACCTCGGCCGGGCGGTGGGACGACGACGTGCCGTGGTCGCGGATGCCCAGTCCTGCAAATGAACCAATCAGGTCGTCCGTGCCGGGCGACACCGACATCGACGCCCGACGGCTCCTCGGTGGGGTCTGCGGCGTGGTCGGGGAAGCTGGCCGGCTGCTGCTCTTCTTCAAAATGGATTTGACCTCACTTTGTGGCTTCGCGTTGGTCTTGACCGACTGCGACCGAGACAGCTTCGGTCGCTGCTCGATACGCTCGTTCTGTCGCCGCCGCTGATCGTCCGCCCACCGCAGCTCCTTCTTTGCGACCGAGACGGCCGGAGGGAACGGGGCCGCCGAGGATCCGTAGCTAGAAACAGTGGAGGAGGGCGACTCGTACGAGGTGCCGAACACGTCCGTGTTGCCCATAGACGGCATGGATGACGGTTCCACAAAGGCACGCTCGCGCGCCGCGCGGCGGCGGTGGCGGCGCTCTGCACGCTCCTTGTCGTCCTCGGCCGAGCCGTAGCCGGGCGGAGAGCGAGACGAGCGGTGGCGGCGAGGGCTAAGAAACGTATTGTCCTCGTGACGATGCAAGCTCTGGCGGCGGCGCAGACGCGGAGACGAGGCGTGCTCCATCACTTCGACGGGCGCCGACGGGCTGCCGCTGGTCATGATCCGTGGCATACGATTGTCCACGACGATGGGACCGCGGCCGCGCTCCAGAGGCGGCGTCTCCAGTCCGCGCGGCATGTTGGCCCCAGGACGCTGGATGGGGATGGGGCGGATGAACTTGGGCGGCTCAGGGACTTGGAAGACGGTTGTGTGGTGACGGTCGCTGAATCGAGGGCTCGATGGCGATAGCGACCGCGGTGTGGGTGGAAGGACCCGAGGCGGTGCCGGGGCAGAGCGGCCCCCGCGAACCTCACGACGGGAGGACTTGTAGTTGCGGTCGAACTCAATAATGCGAGGGTTGGGGCAGATGTAGCCCGGCGAGCACGAATCAACACGTTCGGTGATGTCTTTCGACCCGTCACCGTACGTGTTGTGGTAGATGTTCCGGACACACATGGTGAATGGGAGTCTAGAAATCTGGGGAGATGGTAACGCTGGCTGTCGCCACTGGATGAGGCGGGTGAGGCGGGAGAGCCGAACGTTGCGAGATGTTGCTGGAAAGTGGGCAACGAAAAATGGTATAGTCAGATATCAGAGGGCAGTTGTAGGCAATGACGGGTGGGGTGTTTCCGTTGTCAATCGGCCGTATTGGGTATAAGACGATGGTCACAACCGGCTTTCAAAGACATGGAGTAAGTCGACCACAGTAGGTGGTGTAAGAGGCTGGGGCAGTGCGCTGGTGTGGCGATGGAGGAAGACGAGCGTAGAGGGGAAAGAGGCGGCAAGCAGGATAAGAATGGTGGAGAGTGAGACGGGGAAATGGAGGGATTGAGAACAGGAGGTGCCAGTGTTTTGTGCGAGAAAGGCAGTCGCTGTGGATAAGAGAGGAAAGTGTAGTTGAGATGCGGACGTGGTTGCACTCTTATACTTTCTTCGGCTGTAAGATGGTACTGGCGCTGCTGCCATGCAGGAACTGGGAGCGCTCTGCCCAGTCACTGGGCAGCGGCTTGTCAAGGAGGGTGAGGCCTGCCTTGTCGCTGCCTGGGGCTCCGCCCTCCACTACTGAAAGGGTTTTTGGTGTGAAGAGGGCGGAGCCACGACTAGTCTTAAACAGGCTAGCTTAGACCAGGGCCGTCACGGCAAAAAGGGGGTCTTGGATGTGCGTTCTGGGGGGCCTGGTGACTCCCATGGCAGGAGATGGTGTGAAGGATTTACCAGAGGCAACCCGGGGGCCGTTTTACTGCACAGGATGGTGGACGGGCTCGAGTCAGCAGGCCTGCAGAAAGGTTCGGGTCTTGCTTGACCATTCTTGTGCATTCTTGTAGCGCTCTCTATTTTAGGCAGAGAAGTAAGGGCCAGTGGTCACAATCGCGAAACCGCAAGCGGCCAGGAAACAGGCCATTTTGCGCAAAAAGGCTTCCAAAGAATTCAACCACTCGACCCTTCAAAGGGCCAGGACACAAAGGCGCTTCTGCGCATACGAGACGGCCGCGGCCAACAGGCGCGAGACAAAACAGGCTAGGTGGCCAAGAGTGGAGACCGGCACGAGGGCCGTTCAGAGTGGTCCATAATAGCAAAACGAAACACGGGTCATAAAGATTCGTTACGGCGTCTGCTGGGCCATCCGATCATCCCGCATGATCTCTGGGCAGCCTAGAGGGGCTGCCGAGTACAGAATACTCCCTGTGAATGCCGCTGGCTGAGGTGACAAATTGGTGTATCGGGTGAGTCGCTCGGAGGCCAGATAGCACGATGCTTTCATGTGCCTAGCAAAATCTCCGCGACCGGTACGCAGCCCGTTGCTACCGGCGAGCGCCTTTTTTGTTTTTTCGTCATACCGATTTCCTCAGCAAGGCATTTGCCACCACCATAACCAGACATCACCGCACCCACACATTTTGTGCAGGTGAATGACGACGTCCGACGCACACCTTGAACAAGATCCAGAAAAATTGTCGAGGCCCGCGGGACAAAAAGGCCTGCCAGATCCTGTCCATGAAACGGCACGCTTGATCTAGCCGCGTACTCGGATGCCCATCTCGGCGGGCATAGTAAAAACAGTTTCGTCATCGCGGGCGCTCACTAGCTTCGGCTCGTTTGCTCCCCGCCCTGTACACATTGACGTAACAGACAAATGTCTGGACAAGCGCAATGCGGTCAAGTTGAGCCGCATGAAGGGTCTAGCCATTGTGGCGCCGATAGAGTCATTCGCCATTGGTGACAGGCAAGCTCCTTGGGCGGGGATTGGCCTACGAAGTCGTCCATATGACTCTATGCTCGTAGCCTAGATCGGTCTGCTGAGAGGCAGCCAGGGCCTTCCAATAGGCGTTGTTAAGGCACTTTCCCAGCGGCCCCCGGAAAAGTCCGGGCGCGCTGTGGCTTAGTGAAATCAGCCCTGCCAGGCAGATTCGCACTAGCTACTCCGTACATCAAAACCCTATGTAGATAATACACTATCTCACTCGCATCTTACTCGTACTTATGTAGTGAGGCCCCCGTGGCGCTGGGGCTGGGGCTGACACAAGTCACCCCAACCCCAAGCAATCTTATTTTCTTACTCCGTACAACCCAATTCCGGCGGCTTCTCCCGCCTGGGCCGGCAGCGCCAGAAACGGCTGCTTACGTATATTATTAGACGCCCGTGTTATCGTTTATTTGCAGGATTGGCCGTTTGGGCCCGAACCATTTTTGACGTTTTTTTTGGCCCCGGTCGTGTCGCGGCGGCCGGATTTTCCGGCCTGGCGTGTCAGAGCAGCCGCCGAACACACTCCGATTTGGCTTTATTATGGAATGACTGGAGCTGGCTCTCCCATTTTGTTACACTGGTTGCGTGAGGAACGCGCAATACCATTCACGGCCGAAGCCAAAAAAAGATACACCCGAAAATGTCAAACGGCACGCAAACCCACTGTCTGGCTAATGCGCCACCATTTTCATTTGTTGCGTATGGTAGGCGATTCACGACCGAGCGAGGAGCTGGTCATGCCGCCGCTAAAATGGCTTCCGGTTCCGGAGGACGGGAAAAGGGGGAAGCAAGATATGTGATGGCTGACACGAGCCAAGGATGCCAACAAGTCGCTGGTGCAGCTGGGCTGCGAGATGGCGCGCAGGAACAGTTACCAATTGAGAGGCGAAACACTCTCCATATCACAACGTCGTTTCGGCCAACTTCCCGAGACTATGGCCGGGGGGCGTGGTGCACGAAGAACGAGGAGGTGCAAAGAGGCGGCCGTCTCGGCGGCAGTGGCGCAGCTGAAAGACGAGGCCCCGGGGACAGGAGAATCGCAATTCAGCCGCAATGCCTAGTGGCGGCGACATGAACACTTATCTTGGCGTTGATGTGGCGGCCAGCGCGCACGGCGCACGCAGCCTGAAGACGGAGTGTGGCGCCGTGAAGCCAAGCCCGGCGGAGCTCAGGGCGTTCAGAGAGAAGCGATGGGTGAGAAAATAAGCTAACTTTCGGGACTGATCAAGGGGTAGCATGGGCGCAGACGTAAAGTTTTCACGCATGAGGCATTCAGGACAGTAGTTGGTTGTGTGTGCATCGTTGGCAACTGCTGGCCTCTTGAATAATGACTTTGGCGGTAATAAGCGTCGAGTAGTGGGTTGGAGAGCACCCAGGTATTGCCAACTCCTGATGGCAAACGTCTCGGTCCGTTAAACGACCTCTGCTCCTCTTCCTGCCCTTTTTCCTTTCCCACGACCCTGATCCTAGTTGCAGTGACTTATTGCATAGTGGCATAGCCTTTGGCCAAACCCACTACAAAACGGTTAATGCAAAGTTGAGAGAATCCCCTTTTGAAGATGGGCCCGGAATGGACTAATATTGGGTAGTCGCTTCATATTTGGCTTCACAGGCTAGCATTCTCTCCCGTGTTGCCCCTGCAGCTTACTTACATGGATGGATCTTTACATGATACAGTCGTCTCATGTCTTGATAGCAAGCGACCCTCAATCAGCATGAGTCACCGCCAGTCTCCTGGAGCCAGAAAACAGGACCAAAAGCCAGAACGGGCGCCATGATGTCGCTTCGTCTCACAAGTGTCGCCGCCAGTACCATTGTTTTGTTACTAGGATTCCTGGGACCTTGCGAGTGGTCACATCGAGGTCTACTTCTTTTGCGGATCGCCCGTCGATGACGGTTCTATTAGCGCAAAGCGAGCTTTCTAGCTATCCGATAGTGTTGTCATAAATTGACTGGCTGCAACTATTTCCGAATCATTCACATGATATCCAGTCAAGTTTTGGGATGCCAAGAGAGTGCATTGGCGGTGCCATCATTCTTATGGAAGTATTTTTGGCAAACTTTTAGCTACACACAAAATGAGGCCGTTAGATAAGATACGATTACGCCCTCGCCAACTATTCAGCTGTTTCTCACGGATGGGAGAAGCTTCTAGATCAAAGTGCTGCTGTGGTGTCCTCTTCTAGTGATTGAGCGTGCAGGTAAACCTTCACTTTAAGATGAAGGGAGTGCACAGCCCAGCGAGCTACACTTTTGGTCTAGTTCTTGTCTGGTGGCTCGAGGGCCGCTTTCCATAACGCTTGCTGCAAAATGCTGGATGATGATGCTTCTGTCAACGGGTCCGGAATTGGGAGCCCGCTTGCAGCACAATCTGAATAACCGAAGACTATTGGCATCAACCAGAAAAACCCGCTGGATAACTTCCTGCATGATTGTAAGGTATCAGCGGTCATTTTTTAAGGCGGAAGGCTGGACCATGGCTCCATCTAAGAAATGCAGAAAGAGGGGGCTGCCAGTCGAGTAAATGCGTGACACATCGAGAATGCGACAGACAGAAAACAAAAGAACTCGTCAAGGCCCGAAGTCATTCGCCCAGCATGCCGGAAATGGAATCGGAACCCTATAGTGCAACTAACCGTAGGGCTATTCCAAATTGGATATCTTCACCAGCCAGAGTGCCAGTGTCCTATCCTAGACACCGTAACCCAGCACGTTGGTAAAATAACATTCAAGCAACGATGCATTTCCAAATGTTATACTCGTAAAACGGCAAAGAGTTGATTGTATTTTCTGTCCGTTAACGGTCGAGGGGTGTTCACATGAAGCAACTGAGATACAGGACATGATCAGAAATGATCAAAGCAAAAAATACATAGACCAGACGGTGAATCCAAAAATCAACGCAAAAAAGAAAAGCTGCTTCTATACCCTTATTGGGGGGCAGCACCAGGATAAGTCATCTCATTATTGGACTGGTACTGCTTCTTGATGCCACCCTGGAGGGGCTCGCGGTAAGTTGCCTCTTTCTCCTGCTGGACGAGATCGCAGAGACCGCAGCAGCATGCCGTGGCAATGTCGATGAGGCAGTTTCCCTGCAAGTTGTACTTCTCACGGATGTCGGCGCGTTGCATAGACAGCGGGATCCAATGAAGGCCCACACATCCGGCGGCGCACATCATCAGGCACTGCCGGTCAGAAGGGTTTGGTCGTGCTATGAGATTTCATGTAAAACTCACCGAAGTGTTGATGGGCTCATAGCCCTCCAGGTTGGCATCCTTGCGAATACGGTGGTGCGTCTTGCCGAAGGTAACGCATGGCAGGCACCAGCTGATCAGACACAAATCAATAGGGCTGCAGCAGCCGAAGAAGGCCTCGTGCCACGACTGGGAGTCACCGGGAGAGCGCTGGTTGACGTGCTCCGACGGCTTGGCCAGTACCTCGTTGAACCGGTTCTTCCAGTCCTCAATGTCCTTGTCGTTGATTGGACCGTTCGACATGTTGCTGGTGTTGAAATGGAAAAGATGGTAATTTGTAAAGGTTAGTTGTAGGTAGTCGAAAAGATTGGTCGAGGTTGGAAAGAGCTATGACAAAAGAGTGACGAGAAGAAGCTGGTTGTGAAGGTGAAAAACAAGCGGTAGGACACAGGTCATCATGCTCATATTTATATTCGATGAGGGATTGCGGCCGGCGCCAAAAAACGAGGACTGCCACCAAGGCCGACATTACACACCCAATCACGACCGAGCACCTTACCGACTTACAAAGGTCCCGTAATTAAAATTGTACGAAAGTGACTCTTCCGCTACCGTCCAAATTAAATGTGCCTTGCAGAAAACCCGGCATTGGCACCGTTGGCCGCGCTATGGTATCTTTGATCTTGGCATTCTGGGGCAGTTTGACGTCGGCGGAGGCGCGCGGACTAGCCGACAGCCATAGACCCGTTGCCCATGTGCGGTTCACAATTGTCGTTAGACCATAGCCAGGCATGCTTCAGGAAGGCCATGAAAGAAGCCGCACAGCCTGTTCATAATGTTGCACAAACCCTTCGAGTTTGTCTACGGTGTGCTGGTTATGATGGCATGCAGGCACTCCCTCACCCTTTCTCGTTGCCAGTAATACCAGTACGAGTGCTTGTAAGATATTCGTGTGAGTAGCACAGTGGGTCGCAAGGGCTGTGAGGCTGAGTGTAGCACACGAATTCAAACGCAGGGGCTCACGTAGGCGGAGCTTGTTGGAGAAATCAGCCAGTGAGGGGGCGGCAGAGTGATGGTAAATTACAGTTTGGCCCCACTTCGTACAAGGCTCATTGGCAGGCAGTCTCAGCCGCTCCTCTACTCGTAGATGGCACTTACTCCGTATTTTCTGGGCATGCTAACCATTCTGGCCCACTTGCGAGTTCGCTCTGCACACCTAAAACGGCCAACTATTATTACGACGTACATGATTTACCACCCACCCACCATTGTTCGAAAGGCGACCGAAGCTGCGTTCTCCTTTCAAATGCGCCTTGCGCCTAGCGGCATGCAGAAACCAGGCACAAGCTTTCAGTCGCGTCTTATGAGTACTCGTAGTCTGTAAGGTACGCGCCGTACTTTGAGCCGCGCCGCCCCTGCAGCACGGCAGGTCCATTTCGCATTCGTGGACAGATCGGGACTAATGAATAGGGGAAACTCCAAAGCTGGTATTCAGTTCTTTATTCTAGGCTTTCCCTTACCACCACCTATCTCTATCTATCCCCCCCTTTATGCTGCATTGGCTTCGGAGTCGTTGCCTTCGGAGTACGGAGTAGAGGAGTGAAGTGACAACAGACCCGCACACAGATAATCGATCATGCGAGGACGAACATCTTGTCGTGCATGTGGGTCTTAGACTGTAAGACATTGGCAGCACAACAAATCTCCAGGGTGATGTATTATCAAATACTGCTGCAATACATATGTATGCGTCTTATGTATATCATCCTTAGATATCTTGAGATACAAACTCGTACATAAGGTGTGGGTTGCGATGCGCTCATATTATTAGGAATGTTAGAAGACTTCCTATGTAAAACATACGTTTGCCCCACACGGCTCGGTTTGGCTCTGACGAGCAGACGCTCGGCCAAGTTGGGCGCACCTTTCCATTGAAGATATCTTACTGTATTTCAGATAGTTCCCTAAGTGGTAAGGCATAAAGGCACCTATGTTCTTAGACCTTAGCCCTAAATTCGGTACCAGTCTGCGCGCAAATCACAGACCGCGACCAAGCGATTATGTATACTTTGGCACACGCTTCACCAGTATTACTTAAGTACATCATACAGTCAAGCTCTAGCAGCGGCTTTTAAAAATGGAGTATTAAAACCACACTCGGTACTCGTAGTATTTTATCTTGCAGGACCGTTCACTGTGCTAAGCTACGGCACTGTTCATATTTACCGCATGTATCGCTCCAGTTGCTTGGTGTGGTCAGGGCCTGCTCGTCGACCAAGCCTACTAGACTAGGCCAGCGCAGTTAGGTACATACTCCGTACACGTAACGTGCTTGTCGAAGATACGAGTACTTGTTCCAGTCTAAATGGCAATGTCATTTGGTGCCGTGTGCCTTTCGTACGACGCAGATCTGCGAGTACTCGTAGCTGTTGACAATTACTGCATGAGTTGCCTGGGTTACCTGGTGGGTCTGTCTGCCTAAAAGCCTGACATGTCAGGAATTAGCACAATACTAGTTTGAGCGTTGTATTGCCCATCGACCGGATGCTGTTCTCCTCACCAGCGATTTGAATGGCGTCCGAAAACAACCAGGCAGGCAACACGGAGGTGGAGGCGGCGGCCGACGTGGAGATGACGGAGACTGGCGAAGCCAGTGCGGCGACAACAGAAGCAGCGCTGGGCGGTGGCGACAGCGGAGCAACGGTCGACGGCACGGCATTGGTGCTCGGCGAGGCGGCCAGCGCGACCAGCGAGGAGAAGGCGGCGAAGCGCATAGGCTTCTCGACGTTTCTGGCTAGCCCTGTGGTAGCGCTGCGCGTAGGCGAGGGCGAGGGTGCGGTGGTTCTGACGGCACACCAGGCGTTGTTGGTGCAGAGCCCGTTCTTTGCCCAGCTATGCGCCGACTTTACGAACGACGAGAGCGTGAGTTTCTGCGGAGAGGGCAGGACCGAACGAGAAAGGGCAGATAGGACACACCGACTGACGCTCCACAGCCTCGCTCGATTGATCTCACACACCACAATCTCGATGCGATTGGATGCTTCCTCGAATACCTTTACACGGGCGACTACTTCCCGCGCAAGGCGGTCGGCCACGCGCACCAGCTAGAGGCTGACCCCGATGTTCCGGACGTGGATGAGACGGGCGAGCAACTGCTGAAGCACGCGCGGGTATATACGCTGGCGGGCCAACTGGAGCTGTCGCAATTGCAGGCGCTGGCCTCATCAAAGATCCACTGCGTGAACAGCACGGCCAAGGGCGAGATTGCGTACGCGCGATATGTGTACGAATACACGGCGGCGGACGACAAGGTGGTGCGCAGTCCGGTTGCCAAGTTCTGGGCGACGCGGAGCCACACGCTCCGCGCCGAGGCCGAGGCTGAGTTCCAGGCGCTTTGCCTCGAGTTTCCGCAGTTCAGCTACGACGTTCTCAGTACGTGGCTGACATCTGGTTCCTCGTTCTTGCTTTTTGTTTCAGCGCTAACACACCTGCACAGCTCGCGTGCTGGACGAGAAGCTCAAGCGGGAGCGCGACGACCGGCCACACTCGGCGCTGGGGAGCGCGCGGAAACGGGCGCGAAATGCGATACTTTAGAGGTAGTGGCCGCTCGTCTGACTTGGACACGGTGGGCGATGACAAGCAGCATTGGGTACACTCTACCATCGCTGGACTTTTTTTCTTTCTCCTGCGCTGCTGCTGACAGCTACGGTATATATTCGGTGGGGGACGACGGGACATGCGTCGGGGATGGCTTGATGTCGCGTCATCGCAAATGGCTATTTGTACAATAGGGAACTCGTACTTGTATGCTTATTTAGGAATGGACACTGGGTCATTTCTGGCTTCATAAGGAAGCCCACCAAATACACGGTCATCCGCAATCATGTATCTTGTGTCCATAACGCCACGCAATGAGACCGGTCCAGCTTATGATACGAGTACCAGTATAGAGTCGTGGTACTCGCGTAGTCATGTGCGCAGATGGTTGCTACGCCGAGATGTGCCTGACCAAACGAGCGGTACAGAGCGATTTCGCAGCCAGTGGCATTTGCACACAAGATATGAGTGCGGGTACTGTATCTGGTAAAACAGAGCACGACCGGGCGTCCCCTTTCTCGCTGCCGGCGTTCCATTGTGGCGTGCGGCGCTGGCAGGGAAGCTCGCTCTGTATCGAATCTACACACAACGTACTCCGTACTTGCAAGATACAAGATCAGCCTCGGCGAGCATCCCTGCTAGAGGGAGTGGTCAGGAGATGGTAAGATATGAGTACGAGTACAGAGTACTCGTATTACGGGTCAGGTGCCATTTGCTTCTGCAGGGGTGTGATCTGGACGATCCTCTCGGGGAGAGGCCATTTCATTGAGGGACGCAAGCAATGGCTCATGAAGGGCTCGTACATACAAGCACTCGGAAGTCTGGATAAATCCGGGACTGGATCTTGATGGAGACAGCTATGATACTCGTACAAGTACGGAGTACACCGCCCTCGCGTCAGCCAGGCCCCGGCGCCGACGATGGTGGCCAGTGCCTACTCGTACAGACAGACCCCGGTCCATATCAGGCGTCTCGACCTCTGGGTTCCGCATAAAAGACAGCGAAACGCGTTTCTGCGGGCACCCATAGGCATCCATCCATCCATCCGCCGGCGCTCTGCCGTCCTGTCTTGTTTGGAGGGGGGGGGGTGGCAGTGTACGACGTACGGAGTACGGAGTACTTGTACTCGTAGAGTGCCACATCGGCGCCTGCCACATCAGCGAGCCCGCGTTCTTGGACCAGTCCGAAAAGGGGCAAGACCTGGGCTGTCGAAACAAGGCTGCTTTTTTTTTCTTCCGATGACGAGCGCGATGTACGGAGTAAGAGTCCGAGTACGACGTACGATACGAGTACTCGTATCTTACTAATAAAACGTTTGCGACTTTGTCGTTCTGTATCGCCTTGCCCGCCGATACGATTACTCGTACGTCGACGATTTTGCGCCCAGGATCACGCAGCGCTACGGTGCAGGCGGCAAAAGATGCGACGTCCCGTTTCGTTGGAGGTATGGACTCCAACTCGCACACAACTTCCCGGCGCCGGTGCGCGGCTGCGCAACCTGGCCGTCGTCGCAGAAGCTCGTCTGTTCGCTCGGCAGATTGGCGAGAAGTCCGTTGACGACGTAGTTCAAGTTCCTGCTACAAGTTCTTGATACTCGTACTATTACTTGTATCCTACGACGTACCGCTACTCCGTTAGATAGTCGTGCTTGGTATCTTACCCCCTGTCTTGGTGATTCCCACATTTCCTCGTACCTGCAGCAGCGCCGCCTAACGCTGCTTCCCCCTTTTCTGGCTTCCCGCTAAAACGTCCGGCCAAGCCGCAGGAATGATGGGGCTAACTGACCAGCTCCTTCCCTAATACTGGTGGAATCTGGGTCACCGGCTCTTTCTGAACAGCACGTCGTAATCCATACAGCGCCCTGTGACCAACCACCAAGCTGATTGGCGTAGAACGCGCCGCGCTTTGTGTGTCTCGTGTGCTGGGCGCGTGAGGACAGGCGCAACCGATCGGCAGGACGGCGGCGAGACGGCGTTGACACGAGACGGCCGTGGCTTGGCCGCCCAATGCGTTTCCCCCTCCTTTCTGGCAAGACTGACGTGGAGAGGTTACATCCCAGCAGCGAGCCGCAGTCACCCTGAAACAAAAAAGTCGGCGAAACACACCGGCACGACAAAGTAATCGGGTCAAGATTCAAGCCACCTCGCAAAATGCAGGAGTAATCCGAGTCTTTCTCGGTACAAGTACTGCGACACGTATCTTATGAGTGTTCCCAGGAGCACGCACCTGTTCACACTCGTAGTCTATTGCCTTTACGAGTAAGATACTTTGTTGTGCTTGGGTTTTCGCGCTAACTGAGGGCACATCATCCTGCGGGGCCCTTACTCGTAAGATACGAGTTAGGGCCGTACTCGTACGTGTGCGCGACTGTGCTCGTACAAGTACTCGTATGTAGTACAAGTACGATCACTGCATATTATTCGTACCTGTTGTGTTCGACGGAGCTGTCCTACTCTGTACTTGTACTCGTACTTGTAGACGTGACGGCGTGACTGCGCCTGATTGCACCTAGTGCAGGGGTTCACGGTCGACTCGAAGAACGCTAGTCCCTTAACTAGATTAGCCTGACAAGGTGCCCAGGGGTAACGGCCTTAGGGTGGCGCTTTAGCGGTTCGTACCTTGCAGAAACCGACTTTTGTGTGGTTCCAGCCAGTCAACGAGAAAGAAGCTGGGCCGTGATGCATACTGTGCGTGTACGGCCCTGCCGTGTTTTTCTTCCCTGTGGGAGACGAAAGCAGCGCCTGCGCTGGACGCGTCGTGATGTCTACTTGTACACATGGGAGAAGACAGGGAGGCCGCGTGCTAGCTGGCTGTCTCTCGTTTCTTACGGAGTACGAGTACTTCTATTACTCCGCATCTGACCTTTGCACTTTGCATAGCGGTTCTATCCATTTCGACATATCTCTTTCGCTTGCCTATTGCCTACGACGTACAATAACGAGTACGTACCTCATCCCGATTTCTTTTATTCTACTCGTACCGCCTCGTGCGTTCGCTGCGCCGAGCTTGGTGGCTAGTGCGCTCAGGTGTCGGGCTGGACTTCCGCATTGTCGAAAGCTCCCCTTGGTTCGCTAGAAGTGGGTGTGGAGGTGGCACGCTGACCACACGATAACCGCAAGCTACTCCGTAAACAGACGTGCCAGGGCCGTCGTGGGGTGAAAAGGAGGGGGCATAGCAGCGAATAATACTCCCCAAAGCAACTCGTACAAGTACGAGTACGGAGTACTCGTACTTGTAAACCAACAGAGAAGGAGAAAACCTGCACGGCCGGCTGCCGCGTTTTCGCCTTATCCGATGCGCTTGCGCCTGCCCTCAGTAACCCAAATACGGCGGCTGGTTGGCGAGACGCCAGGACAGGCGTTTTGGCAGTCGGACGAACCAGAACAAGAGTACGTTTCTTTTCCCTTTTTCCTGTCTCGTACTCGCGGGCGCTGGCCGTTCAGATGGTGGCGAAAATACTAGTACTGGCGGCTGGCCATGCTTTCCAACATGGTGGAGGGGCTCAAAGGGTCCCACCGAAACTGAGCTCGCCAACGGTGGACGCCGACGGTGCGCTGCACCAATTACTGGCGCCACCGACGATATTTTGAGCACTGCCGGGCGTCGGTAAAAAACGACACATTTCGCGCCAGTGGAGCGTTCTGCGCAATGAACATCACCAGTGCGGTTCACAGTCACGAGTACTCGAAGACTTTTATGTATCTTACAAGTACAGTAGAAGCAGTAAAATAAGATAGCAATGCATACATAGTTGGTTAGTTGAACCGAAACTTCTGTGCATGTGTGGTTGTACTTGTAAGATACGTGTACCCGTACGAGTACGAGTACTCCTGTTCACTCGTACAAGTGCGAGTCGTCACAACTGGTAAAATCGGCGACTGCACTGTGCGCGGCCGGCGGAGGACGGCGGATCGTGGTGCCTGAACTAGCAGGTTATCGGCCGCCGAGACTTGTTAGGTGATGCGCTGCACGGCCCTGAGCACGTTACAAATAGTGCTGCTGGACCCTCCGCCCTTGTGCTCTGTCGCCCAAGTGGAGTGGCTGTTCTGGGAGCTGCACCTCTAAAGCCCCCACTTTCTCCGTCTTTTTCCTTTCCCCTTTTCCGTCTCTCCTGCTTGCACACCCCCATCCGGCCCACCCCCCCAAGAGGATCCCATCCCTCTCTTCGTCTGTTCACGTTTTCCTTCTTTGCCCCCCTTCTCTTCCTTCCCTCTCTTCCTCCTTTCCTTCTATCCTCCGCGGTCGTTGTATTCTTCGAGATATCGTTTCCCATCCTATTTACCCTCTTCTTTCACCCCTTTTCGCTCCTTTGTCTTTCTCACCCATAGTCGTTCCCTTGAATTCGTCTTTCTCCTCAATCTGGCCACCCTCACTCTTTAGGGGCCTTACATTCTTTCTGCTTGAGAGCCATTTTTCGACCAACGGTTTCCGTAATCCATTCTTTCGAGCCCAACCTTGCTCGCGCCACTTTCTCAAGCAGTCCACCAACCGCCGTCCCTTGACTTGGACGAGCACGACACTCCTTACCACCTATACTTTCGTTTCCGACCGGCCAGTAGCATCCGCCGGCGTCACCGCCAACTGGCACTCGGCCACCCGATAGGCACTTCCGAAGACGCAGAGAGACCTAGTCGACCTACGGTCTCGCTCTGTCTAAAGCGCCATAAAAAACTTGCTCTCTACGATTGCAAACCTTGCACCTCGTTTCCCGGAATGGCAACTGAGGTGAAGACTGAGCTGCCGGTCCACCCTGGACCGGTCATGATGATGTCTATGCCGCTCGCTCCCCCGCCTGGCAGCCATATGCCCATGTCCATTGGCACGCCCTCTCCTTCTGATTCTGCGGGCATTTGTGCGCCGAACATGAAGACGAACAGCCTTGGCCAGACCCCTTCACCCTCTACCCCTACCGCTGTCTCTCACTCGTCAGCATCGAAGCGTCCGACTCGAAAAAGCACCCTGACTCAACAGCAGAAGAACCAGAAGCGTCAGAGGGCCACGCAGGACCAGCTCACAACTCTTGAAATGGAATTCAACAAGAACCCGACGCCCAATGCCGAGACGCGTTTGTTGATCGCCGACCAGATCAACATGACCGAAAGGTCGGTTCAGATTTGGTTCCAGAATCGGTACGTATGCGTGTCAATCGATAAGCGAACCCGTATTCTAACTACCCACAGACGTGCGAAGATCAAGCTTCTTGCGAAAAAGAGCCTCGAAACGGGCGAGGACATCGACATGATCCCGGAGTCCATGCGCACCTATCTTGCTATGCAGGCAGCTGAAACTGGCAAAGGCCTCGGCGGCGCGTTTTACGGCCGCACAGGGCTAATGGGTTATGGCCCTGGCATGCTTCTGGGCGGCGATCAAGCCAACCAGGGCAAAGTCTGTATGTCGCATGTTTCCGTTGCGGCCGACCCCGCTGGGGTTCGTGGACTTGACTGACATCCTCGCTAGTGATACATCATCTTACATGCCGGTCTCTGAGCATCGGAAAGTGGATGCGCGTCGGCCAGAACACGATGGATTTAATTGTGTTCTACTCACCGGACAAGTGCACCATGACGTATTACATCAACAATGAGAACGCCGGGTACAAGATCGAGTACCCCTTCTCTTACATCAAGAACATCTTTCTCGACAACAACGAAGACGACACGAACAAGGCGGGTGGTATTGTGATCGAGCTCAACCAACCCCCCAACTTCTTCATGGACTCCTCTCCCGGCACAACTGGCTTTTTCATGGTCGGTGACTTCACGGAGAATCAACAAGCCTCACAGTGCATGGTACACCACCTTGGTGGCAATCCCAAGGTTTTAAGCGGGCAGCTAGCGAAACTGATCTCGCTTGAGTCATTCTTGACCCGCCACAGTCCTCACAACCCCCACAACCCCCACAACATGGCGGCTGCCGCAGCAGTGGCAGCTGCCACGGGTGCGGCCGGTTCTTTGGCAGCTCCCGCTATCGTGGATCCCATCCACAACCTGTCTGTATCCGCTCCAGTCTCGCCTACTGGACGACCTTCCTCACAGCCCAACTTCCTCCAGCCACACGTTGGCCTCTTCCAAGAGACCCAGTGGGGTTTGGGCGGCGTACATCCTGGTATGCGGGCAGGTCCTGGGCACAAACGTCAACGCAGTCGATCTGTTCCAATGGCTGTCGACTTTTCCATGCTGCAGACGCCAATGCCGTCGTTCTATATCCAGCACCCGGGTGAGACGCAGGCTCACCCGCACAACCCGAACATCTACGCACCAATTCCCCAGCAGCCGAACGGCCTGAGCCCCATCGGCCCAAACCTGCGCATTGACACGCAGGCCGGTTTTGGATTGGACATGCGGCAATACCCAATGTCGGCCACGACAGCACCATCCCCGTCTGACTACTCGAGCCCAAATTTTTTCGCCTCGCAGGCCCCAGAATCAGCTGCCATACCGGCATCAAGCTACAACACTCCGTATGGCAGCGCCTTTCTGTCACCCATGGTGGACCCACAGAACATGGTGACACAGCCATCTGTGTCTCCCTTGTCATTTGATGGCCGCCCTGGCCCAGCCATTGTGGACCAGTCGCCGCCGATGTCAATGATGGAGCGCAGCGCGTCTGTCGATATCTACCCGATGCACGGTGGGTCGTCTGCCATATCGGACGATGGGACCAGTCTCAACGAGATGTACTCGAAGCACACAATCAACCTGCCTCTGCACCCGCACTCGCCGGCCTCGTTCGTGGAGTCCAGCCAGGCCGAACTGGCGATGCACCAGCTGGTTCAGTTTGACGGTATCGACACAGCCAGTCTGTCTCCCGAGAGTCTGTCCCACACGGTGGTATGAAGACTTTTGTGAGACTTTCTCGTATTGTGTGTCGTCTTGTCTGGTTTTGCCCGAGTCTATATACCCGCCGGTTGTGTCGTTTTGCTGTTGGCGTTTTGGGTGCGTCGTTGCAATATACCAAGAGCGGATATTTTTCGTTCTATTCTCTGCCATCCACTTTACTCATACGCTCATCTTTTAATTTCGATTGGTTGCATTTACATCTGCATCTGATTTATCACCAGTCGCTCCTCTCTTTTCATTGTGGTTTCCCTCGCGCTTCTCTTTATTTCCTTTGTCGGCCACGAATCTGCATGACGATAACCTACATTCGGATCTCGATCATGCATGTCTGGCACAGCGATCGTGCACATTCCTCTCTCTCGTCTGCTTTTGTCTCCTGTTTGTTCTCCGTCACACTCGTCGTTCGTGTTTGCGTTGCTATTCCTGGCAGTAGACCGCACCAAAGCGGCTACTTCAGGCCTGAAGCATCTGTTTTGGAGCTTCTGACAAAAGTTACTTAATGCCCAGTGGGATATCCTGTCTTAGATCAAGATGCGACCCCTGGGAACTTTTCGTTTTAATTATCTTGCGGCGAAGATTTCGATGTTGGAAAGCCCCGGTGGCTTGAAGTTCGGTAATTGGAGGCGGGCATCATCATGCGATCTATCGCGGACGATTCGGGCTTGGATTGGATTTCAGGCGGCCCTTTTTCACAGGTCTCGGGTTTTAGCTACAAGACCTTGGAATTGGACAAACCTAGCAAGAAACGGCGTCCTCATTGAGGGGAGTAGATTGTTATTGTTATTGTTTGATTTATCTCTTTATTTTTAACGAGGTGATGGCTGGGATCTAATACTGGAAAATGCAACGTTTTTTTGAGATGGAAGTTTTCGCAGCTAGTTCGATGATATTTTGCAAGGGCTGGGTGACGGACTTGTTGGAAGTAAGTGCCTGCTGTGGTTTTGGTCAGCCTCACTTCTGGTGATAGCTTGCACTACGAGCTCTACGAGCACGAGGGGGTCGTATTTGTACGAGTAAGACACATACGCCACACTGTTTCTTAGCAAGCCTTATACGGGGTACTCGTACTCGTACTCGTAAGATGCAAGTTCGATCTCGTGATTCTTACTTTGATCTCATAATCTGGGTACGACACCTATGTTACATATCTTCGAGTTTGCAAGATATATTGCACCACTAGGCTGACGACTGTTTAAACGAGCCCACCGCTGTTAGTCGACCAAAGCATTAAATAAAGCATTAAGTGATTATTGGGTCCTTCTTTGTTGCAGAGACCAGTCTGCCACATTCTGCATGTACATTTCGTATTTATGGCGCCAAAAATAGGTGCTAAGACCGGAACGGCTGCGGCGAAATCCGAGCCACAGCTCCGCCTGGACAGTATGACGCGGCAGCTCAAGAACCAGAAAGGCGCGGCATGTTAAGAGAGCATCCCGCATGTCGTGCGACGGGACGAAAATAATACTCTTCAACAGATTAGGAACCGGCTCAAGTATCCGAGACAGCGAACGCTGTACTTGTAGACTGAAGGGCCTGACGGTGCAGTGACGCAAGAGTGGCCGCAGTTTCGGCAGCCAATCAGCCCCACTGCCTGCCTCACGCGGAATTCCAGCGGATCAGCTGTCGCAACGGTTCTGTCCCGCTTTGTCGGCCCTGCTTTCAGACTCTGGCTTTCTGTGGTCTATCCGGCTTCCGCGCTTTCTGGAAGCCTGTCTTTTGCACTCTCTTGCTGGTCTGTGTGCGAAGTGTGTCTTGGATACAGGTCGCTGAGATCAATATTGGACGCCTCTTCGCAGAAAAAGCCGCCTTGAGCGACTTGTCGGCGACGACTATGGCGGACGGTCGGAGCGACCCGGACGACATCATCGATGCTCGCATTCGATTCTCCGAGGAGATCCTTCGCGAGTCGGCGGCTAACCAGCAAGACCGCGAGCAGCAGCGGCCGCACTCGCTCTATCTACCGACATCACCCCGCCGAGACCATGGGCCCCCGCCACGATACACACCGGCCTCGCCAGCGACGCCTCTCTCGCCGACGCCGAGCTTGTACGCACCGCCGCGACGGAGCACCCAGCTCTATACAATCAACTCAAACACAGAAGGGCCGCCGCAGCCGCCCGAGGAGCCGGAGATGCCGGGCCGAGGAGGGCGGTCGCCGTGGGGGCAAAGAGGACCGAATCAGGCAACCATTGTGGCTGCTGCGGGGGGCGACGAAGCCTCATCCTCGACCCAGGTCAGGACGGCAAGCTTGAGCGAGGATGTCGCCCGAAAACAGCGCAACCGGCTCTCTCACCGGAGTGGTGTGAGCTTCGCCGATCCGCCCGTTTCATTCTCTACAGCGCGGTCCGACGTCCGGTTTTCCGACGGCGACGGCTACGGCGACGGCGACGGCAACAGATTCAGCGGGACGGGGAAAAGTTCTGGCCCCACAACGTCGGTGTCGGCTCGCATGGTTGAGACTAGCGAGACGCTGGCGCATTACCGCGACTGGCTCGACCGACAGCGAGAGCGACAGCGGAGATGGACCAGTGGGCCGTACGGCCGAGCCAAGACACAGACGGCGGCGCTGTACCAAAAGTACATTATCGAGGGTTTGCTGCGCCAGAAGCCACTGCCGCCGTCGGTGGATGGCCGCCACATCCCGCTGGAGCCTGGACGAGCCCGCAGCTCGCCGCTGCTGGACGAGCGCTCGAACCGGCCGTACGTCACTAACTTCATCAGGTCCAGCCGATACACGGTGTGGGACTTTTTACCCAAGCAGCTTGTGTTTCAGTTCATGAAGCTGGCCAACTTTTACTTCCTCATCATTAGCATTTTGCAGATGATCCCCGGCCTGAGCACGACGGGCAAGTACACAACCATTGTGCCTCTTCTCGTGTTTGTCTGCATCAGCATGGCCAAGGAAGGCTTCGACGACTACCGGCGATACCGCCTAGACCGGGTGGAGAACCGCAGCACGGCGTGGGTGTTGGACCCAGGCCGCACGGTGATAGTCAAGAAGCAGCGGGACGGCCAAGGCAAGCGATCACAGCCGTGGCCGCAGAACAAGGGCGGCGAGCCGACACGGCTACGGTCGTGGTGGGCTAATGTCCGGGAGGCGCTACACGGGCGAAGGTCGGGCGAGCGGCTGTACGACAACGAGATGGACATGACGGGTATGACGGAGCTGGAGAGCGTGCCGTCGGCGGGTGACCGGATGGACGCGGACGGCACGGGCTCGGCGCTGGGGCCGTCGCAGACGCAAATGACGAGCTCGCGGGAGCGGATGCCGTGGGCGGCGGTGGAGTGGCAGGATGTGCGGGTGGGCGACATTGTGCGGCTTCGACGGGACGACAGCGTGCCGGCCGACGTGGTGGTGCTGCACGCGAGCGGGCCGAACGGGGTGGCTTACATCGAGACAATGGCGCTGGACGGCGAGACGAACCTCAAGACGAAGCAGGCGTGCCCGCTGTTCTTTGAGCAGTGCGACTCGCTGGCGGGCATCGCGGCGTGCAACGCGGAGATTGTGTCAGAGGACCCGAACCTGGATCTGTACGACTATGAGGGACGGGTGCTTGCCGATGGCACGGCGCGGCCGCTGACGGTCAGCCAGATCGTGTTCCGAGGCTCGATCGTGCGCAACACGGCGGAGGTGATCGGGGTGGTGGTCAACACGGGCGAGGAGTGCAAGATCCGGATGAACACGCACCGCCACAAGCGGGCCAAGGCGCCGGCGATGCAGTTTGTGGTGAACCGGATCATCATGCTGCTGGTGCTGTTTGTGGTGGTGCTGTCTGTGGGGTGCACGATCGGCAATGGCGTGTGGGTGCCGCACTATGCGCGCCGTGCGTGGTACCTGGACGACGACAACCTGACGTTGGCGCAGATCTTTTTTGCTTTTATCATCATGTTCAACACGCTGATCCCGCTGTCGCTGTATGTCAGCCTGGAGATCATCAAGGTGGGCCAGATGCTGCTGATGCAGGACGTTGAGATGTACGATGCCGAGACGGACACGCCGATGACGGTTAACACGACGACGATTCTGGAGAACCTGGGGCAGATCAGCTACGTCTTCTCGGACAAGACGGGCACGCTGACGGAAAACAAGATGCGCTTCCGCAAGATGAGCGTGGCGGGCACGGCGTGGCTTCACGACATGGACCTTGTGCGGGACGCCGAGGAGAAGGAGAGGCGCAAGAACCTGTTTGTGGAGCGCAAGGCGACGAGGGGCAAGGGCAGGGCGCAGAGCGGTGGCCGACGGGGTGCGCGCGTGTCGGAGGATCGCCGCCCGGTGACGCCGCAGGAGCCCGTGGATGCGCCGCTGCTGGCGCGAGCCCATCCGGGACCGGTGCCGGTGCCGCGACGGTCCATGTCGACGTCGCACTGGCGGTCGTCGGCGCGGCCTACGCGGGCCCAGCCGGTGCTCAAGACGGAGGAGCTGCTGCAGTACATGCAGCAGCGGCCGCACACAGCCTTCTCACGCAAGGCGCGGCACTTTATCCTGTGCATCGCGCTCTGCCACACGTGTCTGCCGGAGATGGACAGCGACGGGAAGATTGGGTTCCAGGCGGCGTCGCCGGACGAGCTGGCGTTGGTGCAGGCAGCGCAGGACCTGGGCTATCTGCTGGTGGACCGGCCGGCGCAGGCGATCCGGCTGCAGTTTGCGCAGGCGGACGGGACGATGACGACGGAGACGTACGAGGTGCTGGATGTGGTGGAGTTTAGCAGCAAGCGCAAGCGCATGTCCATTGTGATCCGGATGCCGGACGGGCGGGTCTGCCTGTTCTGCAAGGGGGCGGACAGCGTGATTCTGCCGCGGCTGAAGCTCAACCAGATGGCGATCCAGAAGGCGTCGGCGGTGGAGCGGCGGGCGAGCAAGCGCAAGAGCGTCGAGCAGGGGCGGGCGATGCGGCGCAAGAGCACGACGGCGAGCATCGTGGGCTCGCCACGGTCGAGTGTGATGCTGGCGCGCGCCGGCACGATCGGCGGGATCGGCGGGATCGGCGGCAGCCTGCGGGGGCTGAGGCGCTCGGGCACGGCGCGACGGTCGGCGGATGTGGCTGCGCACCGACGCTCGGGGGTGTTTTCGGGCGAGTTCTCGGGCGACATGGACGAGTGGCTGACGCGGCGCGAGACGGAAGACCTGGAGGCGAGTGGCGGAGGCGGCGGGGACGCGGGGGACGTGGGGGACGTGGCGGGCCCGTCGACGGGCCCATCGACGGGGCTGGCGGGCGCGGCAGGGAGCTTGCCCGAGGATGGATACGGCGGGCTGGTGGACGAGGCGCTGGCGGTCAACGAGGGGGCGGTGTTTGAGCGGTGCTTCCAGCACATTGACGACTTTGCGTCGGAGGGCCTGCGCACGCTGCTGTTTGCGTACCGGTACGTGGACGAGGCGGACTATGCGGAATGGCGGGCACTGTACCAGGAGGCGACGACAAGCCTGGCGAAGCGGCAGGAGCGGATCGAGGCGGCAGCGGACGTGCTGGAGCAGGGGCTGGACCTGGCGGGCGCGACGGCGATCGAGGACAAGCTGCAGCAGGGGGTGCCGGAGACGGTGGACAAGCTGCGGCGGGCCAACATGAAGATCTGGATGCTGACGGGCGACAAGCGGGAGACGGCCATCAACATTGCGCACGCGGCGCGGATTTGCAAGCCGTACTCGGAGCTGTACGTGCTGGACGCGGCGGCGGACGCGGCGGGACTGCAGGAGCGGATCGCGTCGACGCTGGTGGAGGTGGGCCGGGGCATGGTGGCGCACGCGGTGGTGGTGATTGACGGGCAGACGCTGGCGGTGGTGGAGGCACAGGAGGAGATGCAGATCCTCTTCTTTGACCTGATGGCGCGGGTCGACTCGGTCATCTGCTGCCGGGCGTCGCCGGCCCAAAAGGCGACGCTGGTGCAGTGCATCCGGGACCGGGTACCGTCGGCGATCACGCTGGCGATCGGCGACGGGGCCAACGACATTGCCATGATCCAGGCGTCGCACGTCGGCATCGGCATCTCGGGGCGCGAGGGGCTGCAGGCGGCGCGCATATCCGACTATGCGATTGCGCAGTTCCGCTTTCTGCAGCGGCTGCTGCTGGTGCACGGGCGCTGGAACTACATCCGCACGGGGCGCTACATTCTCGGCACCTTTTGGAAGGAGATGGTCTTTTACCTCGTGCAGGCGCTGTACCAAAAGTACAGCGGCTACACCGGCACGTCGCTGTACGAGTCGACGAGCCTGACCGTGTTCAACACGCTCTTCACGTCGCTGCCCGTCATCCTGATGGGCATCTTTGAAAAGGACCTGCGCGCCGAGACGCTGCTGGCCGTGCCCGAGCTGTACGCCTACGGCCAGCAGAACCAGGGCTTCTGCTTTCGCAAGTACGTCGGCTGGGTGACCATGGCCGTGTGCGAGGCCGTCATCATCTTTTACTTTCTCTACGGCACCTACAGCCACGCGCTCTTTACCAGTGACACGTCGCTGTACGCCATGGGCAGCCTGGCCTTTACCGTGTGTGTCGTCTTTATCAACGTCAAGATGCTGTAAGTGGAGGCGAAAGACGCAAAGCTCCAAGGAGGGCAACCGCATTTGCTGACATAAGCAGGGTCCTCGAGACACACAACCAGACCATTGTCACGGCGGCCGGCCTGTTCATCTCCGTGACAGGCTGGTTCCTGTGGAGCATCTTGCTGTCGCTTGTGTACGGCGATAACAACGGGCCGTACATGGTGCGCGGCACGTTCTTACACAACTTTGGCCGCACCGCCGTCTGGTGGGCGACGGCGCTCGAGGCGCTTGCGGCCGTCGTCACGCTCGAGCTGGTCGTCACAAGCCTGCGCCGCGTCTACTTTGCCACGGACCAGGACCGCATGCAGGAGATTGAGCACTACGACGACGTGCGCTCCGTGCTGCGCGAGCACGCCGCCGCCGACGCCGCGCTAGAGGACGCGCCGCTGGCTGGAGTCGCGGCCGCCGCCGTAGTGGAGGATGAGCAAGGTCACGTGCCACAGGCCGTCAGGGCCGCCCCTCCACCGCCGATGGCGGTGGACACCAGCGGAACGTGGACGGCGGGCGGCGCCGTGCTGACGGCGAGCCCGGTCGCGGAGCACCCGCCGCGGCTGGCGATGAAGACGACGATATAAAACCGGCACAGGAAAGAAGGGGATTGGATACCCGTTTTGGATGGCATGGCGTTTTGTTGGCGATACAGGATAGGGACAGCGCATGTTACTCATTTTTGCAGTCTCTTCTACAGACTAACACTACCACTTTGATTTTGTTCTGTTCTTCAATCTTTGCCTCTCCTGCGTGGTTTGCGGGACCGCCGACATCCTCTCCTAGAAGCTGCCTAGCGAGGTGCCGAGCTCGCGGTTCTCTTCGCGCAGCACGCGAAGCTGGGCGTCAAACGTCTTGTTAACCCACTCCCAATACTGGGCCCACTTGGCATTGGCCGTCTCAGCGCCGCCCGCCGTCGCAGCCGCCGTCGCGCTGCCATCGCCAAGCAGCGGCCGCAGCCGGTCGGCCAGCAGCAGCGTGGCGCGCAGCACGCTCTTGTTGGCGTCCTCCTGCTTCTCGTGCTCTTGCTTGACGGCATTGTCTTTGAGCTTGGTCGACAGGATGGCACGATACTTGTCGGCGATGCTGGGCAGCTGCCGCGCCGTCTCGGCCGGCGCAATGTACGCCAGCCGGGACAGCATCAGGTTGCACAGCGCGCGGATATCGTGGTCGTCGGCCAGGCCCGCCACCACCCGCTCAAACAGCGCCAGGATGCTGATGCGCGAAAAAGCCGTCTCCATCAGCGCGTACAGCGTCTCGTACGCGCCCTTCCGCACCTCCAGGCCGTCGTCCACCACGTGCTTGAACGGGCCCATCTGCACTTCGCGCATCAGCTCCGGCTTCGCCCGCGACTCGTCCATGATGAACGGCAGCAGCTCGCCCAGGTGTCCTAGCACGAGCTCCGGCTTGTTATGTGCTGCCGCGTTGAGCGCCGTCATGGCCAGCCGCCGGATCTCCATGTCGCCGTCGCCCAGGGCCGCGCTCAGCATGCCCGCCAGGTGCTCGCGCAGTGCCGCATCAAACGCTTCGCCCGTCTCCGGCAGCATGTAGCGAAGCGCCTGCACCGCCAGCGCCCGTGTGCCCAGCGCTGACGCCCCGAGCAGCTCGTGCAGCCGCGGCACAAACGTCGCCGGCGCAATAATGGCCAGCCGGCCCACGCACTCGGCACACACCGCCCGGTTGTTTTCGGGCCCTGCCGCTGCCGACAGCAGCTGTGTCCAGATCGCGTCCGTAAACGCGGCCATGTCCGTGTGGTCGACCGCCGCCTGCTGGAGCACCTCCTTCACCGACTGCAGTAGCAGGTACTGCCGGTTGCCGCCCGCCGCCAGTCCTACTAGCATCTCTGGCACAAACACCGTCACATTTCCGGCACCTGCCCGGCCCAGCGCGATTGCCGCCGCCACAGACACAGCGTCGTACTCGGACTCGAACTGCTCCAGGAACAGTTGCGGTCCGATCGGCGATGCTGCCCCCAGCCGCAGCCCCGCCTCGCCCAGCACCGACAACGCCAGGCTCGCCCGCACCGGGTCCGCCCGTGACGTCTGCGTCTCCCGCACAAAGCTGTCAATCGTCACCCCCGCAGAGCTGCCGCTCGCCACAAGCAGGTTTCCCACCACTTTGCCCACCACCGCCGGGTCGCCCACCACGCCCACGTCCTGCAGCAGCCCCGTCATAAGCGGTCCGCCCTGCCCGCTACGGCCAATCACCGTCACGAGCCCCAGCAACGGCTCCAGCACCGTCGCCGCCACGCTCGTCGGCAGCAGCCGGCACAACGACCCAATCAATGCTGGTCGCACCACCAGCTCGGGCTGCTCCTCCGCCAGCACCCCCGCGATCCGCAGCGCCGTTCCCAGCAAGTGTGGGTCGCTGTCCGTAATCACCGGCTGCAGCGCCTCCACCAGTGCCGTGACCGTTGCCGCGTCCAGCTGATTGTAGGCCGCTGCGCTGCGCACTAGGTGCCATAGCGCTTGGATGCTCGATCCCCGCAGCGACCGGTTCGCCTTTCGCAGCTGCTCCGACAGCTCCACCGCCACCTGCTGCACCCATGCCGCCTCGAATGGCGCCGGTCCACTGCCTGCCGCCCCTGGTCTTCCCGCCGCCGCCGCCACCGCATCCACCGCACGCACCGCCGCTAGCCGTGATGTCTCGTTGCGCAGCCGCTCCAGCAACGCCTCCAGTCCGCCCGCCCGCTGCGCGGCTGTCAGCAGTCCCGTCCCCTCCGGTGACAGTGTCCGCGACAGCAGCGTCCCTAGCGCCTGTATCGCTCGCTGGCGTACCTCCGCATCCACGTCCGTCCCCGTCGTCCGCTCCATCAGCACCGCGTACAGCTTGACCAGCTCTCCCTGGAACTTGCCTGCCACCGCTGCCGTCCGCGCCCGCGGCGGTGTGATCGCCTTGACCACCTCCTCGCCCGTCCCAATTGCCTCGGCCGAGATCTTGTAGAACCGGTCATGCGCCACCGCCACCACCCCGTCCACCATTTGCCCAATGTACGGCTGCAGTGTCTGCGTTGTGTGCGTGCTTGCAATATGGCCCACTAGGTGCAACGCCGCCACCCGCAGGGTCGCCGGTGTCGCCGGTGCGTTGCCTCCCCCGCCCATTGCCAGTGTTCCTGACGTCCCCGTCGCTCCCGCCGCCCGCACCGCCTCAATCACCGTTCCCAGCACCTGGTCAAAGTACCCAGACAGGCCTCCGCGCTGCACCGTCACCAGGTCGTTCAGCAGATTGATCACCGCCTGTTTCGTTGGGACCTGCTTGCCCTGTAGCAGCTTTGCACACGCCACCACCAGTGCCCCCGTCTGCTCTGCTAGGTCCGCCCGTGGGCCGGTCGTCGGGCTCGCCGCCTGCTCCACCGTCGGCGATACGGGCAGCTGCGTCGACCCGCCCACCGAGCTGCTTTGCCGACGCCGCTTCCGGCTTAACGGCAGCTGCGGCATCTCCCCCGCACTGCCTTGCACTGAGAACTCCGACACCACCCCCTCGCCCGTCTTGCGCACCAGCAGCGACAGCGCCGCCAATACCTCTAGCCGCACGTTCTCCTCCCGCTCCTGCAGCCGTCGGATCAGCAGCGGAGCCGCCTCCCGGTATAGCACCCCATTCTCGAGCAGGTCCCCGCTGCTCCGCGTCGAGATGAGCGTGTGTAACGCCTTGGCAGCGCACCGCCGCACCTTCCAGCTCGCATCGTCGTCATCATCAAAGCCACCGTCCGCCTCAAACTCGTCCTCCTCATCTGAGCCGCCAAAGCCGTCGTCCTCGTCCTCGCCCATCGCCTCGTCCTCGTCTCCATCCTCGTCCGCCACGTAGTTCGGGTCGTACTTGAGGTACCGTAGACACGCCTCCATCGTTTCGGCAGTGTATGGCCGCATCTGGTTCGGGCACGACGCCAGGAATGCCTCCAGCGCCACCAGCGCTGCTTCCCGCACGTCGTTAAAGTCTGCCCCGTCGTTACCCTCGCTAATCGCCTCCAGCTGCGTGTCCAAAAGCGCTTGGTTCAGCGCCCGTAGGATCAGCGGCGCCACCGTCTCGATATAGCCGCCGAACCGCAGCGGTATCGCCCGGGCCAACGACCCCAGCATCGAAATGTACAGCCGCTGAGTCCCCGGACCCGCGCTGTTGCTCTTCAGCATCTCCGCGGCCTGGCTGATCAGGTTGCCAAGCGCCTCATCTGGCAGGTATACCGCCAGAATCACCACCGCCACCACCGCCCGCTTCTTTGTCACCGAGCTAGAGCGCCCATCGTGCAGTACCGCCACCACTAAATCCAATAGGGCCTCCACCTCCAGTGCCTGCAGCATCACTCCGAACGACCGTACTACCTCGATCAGCACGTCCACCGCCTCTGCAGTCATGTCGATGCCACTGCCAATCTCCACCATGTCTTCGACCCGCGGCCCCTGCCGCAGGGTCTTGCTACCGGTCGCCTTGGCCACTATCGGCGTGGGCCGCCCGATCAGCCGCGGAATCAGCATCCGGCTGATGCTGCTGTATGCCTCCACCATGTCCTTCCCCGGCGGCTCACCCCCCGTCGGCCGCGGTAGCGCCGCAATCACCGTGATTAGTGCCAGGGACTGCACCGCTGTGTCCACCGAGTTTTTCAGCTTCAGGGTCGATAGCTTCTCCATCAGCGGCGCAATGTTCGGAGGCGGCAGGCGATGTACGAGAGCGCCGAGGCTGCCAGTCGTCAACAACAGCCTGGTGCTCAGGGCTCCTCTACATTTCCATTCTCTTCTGTCAACTTACCACTTGATGGCTAGGTTCTGCACTTCGCCGTTCTGATCGTCCAGCGCTCGGACCAGATGGTCAGCCGTCCGGGCCGCTGTGTTGTAGTCACTGTGCAGGATCTCTGGCCGTCCGAGCGTGAGCACTGCGAGGAGATCGTTCAGTGCCATGAACCGAAAGTCGGGATCAGCATCATTCAGTTTGATCAATAGTTGGCTGATGGTGGCCGACGAAGCGCCGGCCGGGTTGATCGTGGCCATGCTGTTGGTAATGCTGCCACAAGGCCAAACGAACAGGGCCTGTAGGGAGGAGAGACGAAGGAGTTCGATAGCTCAGTCAAGGTCCAAAGAAGTGACTAGTAAAGCCAGTATTTTCTTAAATCGAAAAAGAGGGAAAGCGAAAGTGTCACTTCCAGCAAAACGGGCAAGCGCGTCGTGCAAGAGACGGAAGTAACGGCCATAGCGTAGTGTGCACGGAAGCTTTGTTGGTGGGGTTTTGGTGGACGCAGTGCGCGGGGCTGCGGTTGCCTTGTTGCGGGTCGGGGACCAGATAATAATACACTGTAGTTGCGCAAGGCATGTGACTAGGCATGTGACCACAAGTAGCGACATCGTCGCGCGCAATCCCGCAAGACTTGGCCCGATGCTCACCAAAACTGCAACACTGTTGAAGACGCCTGTCTGGCATTTTTGCTCCCTGCACCCATCCCCGATTTTAAAGATTTAGGTAACATCGTAAGTACGGGTGTCCTGAATTAATTCATACGCAAAGCCAAGTTAGTCGCATAGAGCAAGAGAAGCTTCCTCACCTGCTGGCTTGCGAACTTCACAAGAGATTCAAGCTCACGCGTTTTGACCCTCTCTCCACAAACTTTGTGCTTGCCTCTCCCTGCGACATGTAGCCCCTTTAGAAAACTGCAGTGTTTACAGGACTGGAATGTGTGGTACCGGGTACCGAATAAGGCCTCGGAGAGCATGGGCATTTTGGCAGTATGGACCCTCTCGCGAGATGCCTCCGGAGGCCAAGCCTTCTCGGCCAGTCCACGAGGGCAGCGACGCTACAGAAACCCGTACATGCGTAGATATACGCCGTGTGCTATGAACCAGAAAGCCCTAGCTAGAATTAGGGTTCTGGTGCGCCATTCCATCTCACTAAAAATCCTCTCTCGTATCATCTGGACCAACAAGACTACCAGCCTGGCAGACATGATGTCCGGGATTAAGACGATCGTAATTCCCAGCGCGGCTTACTACACACGGCAACTGGTTTTGCGGTTTCGAGAATAAACAGCTCAACGGTAACTTTACCCAACTGATGGAATTACATATAAGCAGCAAACCTCATGGGATGGTTAGAGAAGACAACATCGAAGGCTGTAATACACCTAGATACTTTATCCACTTCGTAGACCCTCAACGGGGACCGACCGGTACATATTCGAAATCGTAAGGGCCGGGTTCGAAGTCAGGTTGACCACGGCGGCCATCCTCCTCAAAGCATCCAAAAGTCAGACAAGCATACCGGATTCGCCCTTTGACCGTTAGACGTAAGAGGACATTTTAAAACATGTATTTCGACTGAAAATAATGATACGGCCCGGCAAATTTTAAGGAACACACGTGAAATGTCACAAGGACAGAAATCATATACTTACAGGAGCCAGGATGCGTGCTGGAGGTGTCGTGCGGTCTTGGGCTCTCCGCTCCGTAACAAATCTAACTCTTCCAGGCGCCGGAAGAGCCCCGTCAATGTCACGGGCTCATTTTGTTGGACTATGGCAGACTACCGTGCTCCTCCGCTGCTTGTCCGTGGTCCACCCAAACCGACAGGGTCATCACGCTGCGGTGGCCTGGCCCGCACGACAGTCTCGCTGCTTTCCTGCGACAGTCTGGAGGGAAGCCGGAACGACTCCGAGCCTAACTGTATATTTCCGGCAGCCAGGACGGCGTCCATAATTTCTGATTCGCCATTCCCAGCAGGTACCGGCGTCCGTTGCCGGGGGGACGACAGGGCCGTGTAGTATACGCTGGAGCTTTGTGATGCATCGCCCGCGTATTTTGCTGTGCCGGCAGCGCAGGCTGATGCTTGCGCCTCTAGCAACCGAATTCCACCGGTGCAGCCACCCGGTGAGAGAAGCAGTGAGAGCGGTCGCCGAGGCGTGGGGGCGAATAGCTCCACAAGCGGGCCGCCCGAGCCGTCGAAGCTATGATCGTGGCGCCGTGGCCACGGGCCGGACTCAACACCCAGAGGATCGGCCCACGTGTGTCGCTGCAGACGACTGGCCGTGGTTCCCGGTGCCGGTGGCGAGAGTCGGGAGCCCTGGGCCGTAAGCAAGACTGGCTCCGACATAGGCATGCTCTTCTGCTTCCTCTGCTTCGTGAGCCGGTTGCGTCGTCTCGTCTGTGGCCGGCCCGGGAAGCGAACACGGGCGAACTGAGATCGTGACAGGTCGGTCGCACTGGGTGTGGCAGATGGTAGCGGGTCAGGCGGAACGCGCCGTATCTCAGGAAGCGGGTCGAGGTCGGCCACCACTTCGTTTGGCTCAGTCTGCTTGGCTCGCTTGTCCAGGGCGCAACATGCCTGTCCCATGCTGGCGTCGGCGATTTCGATCCTTCTGGTCCTTCTGATGGGAGATGGCAGAGGCAAAGCCGGTGGACAAATTATATTGTGCTCATTAGGGAGGGGATTGATTTTGATGTGCAGTAGGTCGAGAACGAGATGCAATAAATGTGTAGACAGCCGGAAGCTGTCGCGTTGTCACAGGAGAAGAGCCACCAGAAGGACTGATGTTGTATGCGGTTTGGATCCGGAGACAAGACCGCAGCGACAACAGGCCGAGATGAGCAGGCACTTGCCGGGTTTGAGTGCTAGTCTATCGTTCCTTCCTTTGACCACGATCTTGGTAGCAAAAGAACGCCCCGGGGGTCATTTATGGCAACAGAGAATGGGGTACTATAGATAATAAAGATCGTGTACCGCTCTCTGAGAGACAGGCCACTCCGGTATACCATGCGCCCCCGTGCATCAGAAAGGGCCATCCGAAATACAAATGTCAGACAAAAGAGACTCAGAAGTTTCTGGCGGCCTTCCCACCACCTTTTTGACCTCTCCGTTCCATCGCGACCCATGTGGAAAGTGGTGATAAGAAGTAGGATTATATCAAACTAAAGAATGGGCATGAGGCATGGCGGGTGGGAAGAAGGAAAAACGAAGGGAGGCGGCGGGCGCGGCATAGGCGCCCGAGCCAAGCAGCGTCGCAGCTCCATGCTAGCAGGACTGGTAGAGCAGCAGCGGCTCCCCTACATTCTCGATTTCCGGTATCGTGCATTTGAGATCGAATGCCTTGGAGAGGACAATTTTAAATATCTGGAGCTGCGGTCAGCGTGGCGCACCTTTTTCGGAAGATGGCAGTACAAACCTTTTGCACGTTAATGCTGTGGCTGGTGCTGCTGAAAATGAGGGCAGCACGCATGGCTTTAGCGAAGCGGCGAGCCTGTGGGGGTTAGAAACGGGAACAGTGCTAGAGTGCTAGGCTTGGCAACGCGAGCAGCCTACCTGGTTGGAAATCTCCTCCTGGTCCTCGCGCGGGAAGTTGACAAAGTGGTCGTACTTGGTGCCGACCAGGATGGGAATGGCCGTCTTGTTGAAGCCGCGACCCTGGCGGTACCACTCCTTGATGCTGTTGAGTGTGCTCTTGCGGGTCAGGTCGAACATGAACAATATGGCAACGGCATCGTTGCACACGAGCGGTAGCATGTTGACAAATTCGCGCTGGCCACCCAGGTCCCAGATGCTGAAGGTGATCTCCGTGTTGCGGATGCTGATCGTCTTTTCCATGAAGTTGACGCCCAGCGTCTGGATGTAGTCCTCGTCCCAGCTGCCCTCGACGTACTTCACCATGAGCGACGTCTTTCCGATTTGCGCATCGCCGACCATACCGACCTTGATCACGACGTGGTTCCGCCCATTGCTTGGCTCGGCATGAGCGCCGCTGCCCCTAGATGCATGATCCGGGTAGCCGCCACTGGCGCTAACCCCGCCGTGGCCCGACAGGCCCGAAGGCGGCCGTGATATCGGCTGCTGTGGTTGCTGCTGCAGTGCCGGCTGTTGATAGTGCTGTGGTTGGTATTGCTGTTGCTGTTGCAGCTGGGGCTGGGGCTGAGATTGCGGGCGAGGCGGCGGCTGTGGTTGGAATGGCGATTGTTGCGGCAGGGGCGAGTACTGTGTGTATTGCACTGGCGCAGGCAGGGGCGGTGTGTCGAAGCGGACGGGCGCGTCGGGTTCGTCGGCGGCGCCGTGAACTTGCTGGTACGAGGTGTCTAAGCCGGCGTCGAGAAGCTGGGACTGAGCCGAGTGGTTCAGGCCTTGGTCGAGAGACTGGGTCTGAGTATGGTGGTGGCTGGGATCGAGGCCGCCGCTCATGTGAGGGCTGCCATCGAGGCCGCCGAGTGTATCGTCGCGAGCGTCGTGGGCGATTGCAGGCATCTGCGCCAGAGCGGACGCGAGCGGTTCAGATTCCATCGTATCGACGGCGTCGTGAAACTGGGCGGGAGACCCGACCGAGAGCGTCGAGGAATCCAGGATGATGGACAAGAGAGCAGGCCAAATAGAATAGAGCCAGCGACGAGGCGACGACGGGGTCAGGCGCCGAGGGGGCAGGGCGATGCCCGCGAGGGAGGTCTTTCCGTCGAGTGTTCGACGGGATTCGGGCTGGAATGCTGGCGACGGAATGGGCCGTCCGTTTGGGAACGTGGGGAGAGCGGCCTCTCGCAGTCGGCCTTTCGATCGATGACCGCCCTGACAGGTGGTGCCGCGGTGGAACAGGCCGGGAGGAGGAATGCGCGTGGATACAGGCCAGAAAAGGGCGTCAAAAGCAGGCCTGACGAGGCTTGATAGAGCGTGGAGCGACAGAGAGGAAAAAGAGTGGAGACGATCGAATGGAGGGGAAAATAGGGCGACACCGTCGGGGCTGGGTAGCAACAGGACGGCAAGGGCAAAGGCAAATGAGCAAATGCAGGATGCAGGACGAAGGACGCAGGTCGCCAGAGCACGGAGACGGCAGGCGAACGGTGGGAAACAGCTAATGCACGCGGTGGTGATGCTAGGGCGATGTTGTGCGTCACGCTGGGTCGGGGTCGTTTTTCGTTTGCTGGTTGGACCCTGGTCTCAATGTCGAGCGCCTGTTTTTTTCCCTTTTCTAGGAGCACGCTTTTGTTTAAGGCGTAGCGGCGCTTACGGCAGATCACGCACCCAATCGGGATCTTGCTCGATCGGAGCTTTGGTATGCACACCGTCGCGTTGTGTTTCGATGGGCAGGTTAGGCCTTAGGTCGAGGTGAGACCACAAATAACACTACGACGTAGAGTGTCCGCTCTACGAGTTCATCGCCCATCTGGGCTTCGCAGACACCAGCTGAAAATGCGCTCTAGCTAGGGCGTAGCGGCGTGGCTGGCTAGCAAAGGCCCTGCAGCCAGTACGAGTACTCGCACTCGTACGGAAATCCGAAGCGCCTTGGCCGAAGTGGGACACGCGACGCGACGCGACGTGACTTTGCCACATGCGGTCGCGTCGCGGTGGTGGCCGCCACCCAAGACTCCTTTCGACTGAGGCGGGAAAACGATATGCCACAGTGCAGAGGCCCAGTGCATCACGTCGATGTCATTTCTAAACTCCTCTCACGGCCAGATGTGGCGCAAGCCTACGGAGACCCAAAGCAGAACCCAGAGAAATTTCTTCGGTTGGCGGCTTTTCTCTTATGTTTTAAAAATCAGGAAAAAAAAACACGACGTTCAATATATCACAGCAAAGACCCTGACCGAACGAAGCCTACCAGTTTGCCTTTACCCATTTTGTCCGTCATGTCACGGCCGCCAGATCCGGCACAAGCCCTATCCTTTTAAGCACTGGCGTCGGTGATGAGCCTGATGATCTTGCCAATCGCAATGGTTTGGCCCTAAACAGACCGTTAGCTCGCAGCCCCCAGAAACACAGCCCCTACGTCACGTACCTGGTCGCGAAGCGTGAACCGGCCCAGTTGGGGGTAGTCTTCGAACCGCTCTACACAGACGCCCGCGCCTCCCGTCACCTCTAGCCGCGCAATGATGCTGTCGCCCCTGCGTGCGTGCGACGGCGGTACCTTGCTCTTGCGGCCAGTGCCCTTTTGCAGCTTGTGTAGCAGCGCCGCAAACGTCACCTCTTCAATAGCCGAGTGCACGTGCAGTACACAGTTGTAACCCGCCGTCAGGATGCTCTTCAGGTCGAGGATCCGCACCTGCGCCTCAAAGGCCTTGACTGTGTGTACCAACCGTTTCGGCGAGCAGAGCACAAACCCAGGCAGGATGTCCTCTTCCTCCAGCCCGCGCAGCCGCAGCCGCACCTGGTCGCCACACTGCGCAATAGGCACCTCGTCCTCCGTCTCGCCGTACACCGCCGTGATGTCCACGCTGTGCTTGTTCGGCATCATGATCAAGCTCATGCCTTTCTTCACCACGCCCGCTTCGATCTTGCCCTCCACCATCGTACCTAGATCCCGGTACTTGCTATTGACTGCCATCATAAACGGCGCGTTTAGCTTGCGCTCCACTGTCGTCATGTTGTCCAGGTACTCCAGCAGAGACGGTCCGTTGTACCAGTCCGCCACGCCCTTGGGGATCCGGTCCTTGATGTTCGTCGTCTGTTGTGCCGCAATCGGCATGAAGAAAACGTCTGTCTTCAGGTTGTACCCTGTGCCCTTGAGAAACTGCATCAGCTTCGTGGAACACTCCTTGTACCGCTCTTGTGACCAATTGACCGTCGGGTCGTCCATCTTGTTGATAGCCACAACCAGCTTGTTGACACCCTGCGTCTTTGCCAACATCGCGTGCTCTCTCGTTTGTCCGCCCTTTTCGAACCCGGTTTCGTATTCGCCCTTCCGCGCCGAGATAACCAGGATGCCGACGTCAGCCTGGGAGGCGCCTAGGTGGGAGGCGTCAGTAATAAGATAACCAGACCATTTATAACATGCACATACCGCCAATCATACTGGGCACATAGGTCTTGTGCCCAGGCGCATCCAGAATACTATAACGACGCTTTTCCGTTTCAAAGTGGCCACGGCCGACCTCGACCGTCTTGCCCTTGGACCGCTCCTCGCTCGTCAAATCCAGCGCCCACGACAGGTACCACGTCTCACGACCCATTTCTTTGGCCTCGCGCTTGTACTTGTCTAGCGTGCGCTGGTCCACCATCCCAGTGAGATAGAGAATAGATCCACCAAGCGTAGACTTCCCTGCGTCAACGTGGCCAATAAAGATAATGTTCACGTGTTCTTTGCCATAGATTTCTTTCAGTGTCTCGTCGTCCACGTCAGCCGCCTGCTCCTTCTGCACCGCATCGGCACGCTGTGTGGGTGTTTCGGTGCCGCCGCGCGACGGACTAGACCGGCCGGACGATGGCGACGGAGATGTCTTGCCGGTCTTGTCGCCTGTAGTCTTGTCGATGGCCTTTGCTGCCGCAGCCTTGGCGCCGGCTTCGGCCATTTTGGCGGGCTCCTTTGCGGGGGGCTGCTCTTTCTTGGACTCCTCGGCTGGCTCCCCCTTCGTCGGTTCCTCTTTGGTGGGCGCTGGGGCGCCCACTGAGAGCACTTTGGCCACCTTGGGCTTCGTGTCGCCTCCGATGCTCAGTACCTTGGCCCCGATATCAACCTTTCCGGGTGCTGCCGCTGGCGCGACACTCTCGGTAGTCCGCTTCGCAACCGTAGGAGGGGCCCGGCTGGAAGACTGTGCGCCGGCACGAGACGGGTCCTGCTGATAGCCTCCACTGGGTTGGCCTTCACAGATCGAGAACGTTAGATTCTGATATGTACGCCAAGCGTCACAGACTTACCGTAACCTTGGTTGTAGACCTGATTGTAACCGCCTTGCTGGCTGCCGTATCCTTCCCCATTATATGTCTGGTTGTACTGATCATATCCAGTCTGGCCGCCGTACTGTTGGAATCCGTATCCTTGGTTGTAATATTGCTGCTGCTGCTGCTGCTGCTGATACTGAGGAACGAAGTTGGGGGCGCCTCCATATGGATGGCCAGGATTGAAGGTGGCCGCACCGGGTTGGAACACATTCGAAGCAACATGGAAGCCACCACGGCCACGACTGGAACCACCACCACGGCCCATGTTCAGCTGCTGCTGCGCCTGCCGGGCCAGGTTGTCGTCCTGGGCAGCCGGGTCGTCTTCCCAAGAGTTGAGGTGCGACATTTTGATGGTTTCGGGTTCCCGACTTTGGTTGTGTCTTGTTCTTAGATTCAATGTGGGAAATAATCGTTCATATAGTCGTGAGGATTCGGAGGCAAAATCGGCGCCTGGTTTCGAGGCAGCGGATGTTTTGCGAGTCACCCAGAGCATTTTTTTGGGTTTTGCCCCGCCATTTGTCTACGGTCAGTGTAAGTGGGCGGTCATGTGATGAGGTGGGGACCACTAATCGCAAGCGGGGACGGATTAGTATTTGCGTACCACCTGTTTAGGCATCGTTCGCTTCGTTGAATCTGTCAGCTTCTGGTTGCCAGCGCGGCCATGGACGAATTTCTCTCCCGGCTCGGAGTACAGGCCGCCAACTATGCCATGCGCTGTGGCATTGCGCTAACTTCTTCATTTGCTCTACAACAGTGCTCCAGATTGTTGAAGACGGTCGACAGTAAAACACAACATGATGAGCTCCGGGCCTTGCAAAAAACTCTCGAAAGCAAGATCAAGGTGGGCTGGGAACGCTCTTACGAGTTACTGCCTTTGTGGGCATTCTAAGGACTGACAGTCATAGATCATCTCGCCGGCGTTGGACTTAATCGAGTTTAGGTAAGATAGCTGGCTTCTGCCTCACTTGCTTTCATTAACTTGCGCAACTAGGGTAGGACGTGGAAATACGTTTCTAGAGAGCGCCGCAAAACTTGCCAAATCTCTGCATCGGGACATCTCAGTCCTGGGGAAGCGACTGGAGAAAGCCGCCGTTTCTGAAGAGCTTTGCCAAGCGACTGGTCGTCGAGATGTGGCTGTTGGGCGCCTCCAGGTCCAGCTGTCGAGTGCTATTGACGAAATAAGGACTCTGCTGGCGCGCATAGACGGCGACATCCCACTTATCCAGCTCGCCATAACGGCATCTGGGGAAAGCCTCTCGACGACACTTCCGGCCTCCATATCCCCGTCGAGATTACTGCAGGCAAGCATGCTTCTCACCCTTGGCGACACGCAATATGATGAAAATTTTCGAAGAGTCACTCAAATTGGGCCATCGTTTACATTGTCCATTTATATGCTTTTTCTCGGTCATACGGCCGCAGTACCCGACGCAAACCGACCCGGGGAGAAAGAGAGAAAGCCCACATGGCAAGAGGTAGTGCACAAGGCTCGTGTCCGGCTCTGTCGGACGCCTCCTGACTGCGAATTCCACCGAGTGGAGGGCTATAACCCAAAGGTCTCTTCTATTGATACCGGAACGGCTACCAAGGTAGTACCAACTTCGAGACAAACCGGATACTATTATCATCTTGAGATCCTGGAGGACCTAGATGATGGACGAGTTCATGACGGGGAATACCAACAGCAACGACATTGTGTGGACGGCGCGATTTACCCAGCAGGAATCTTTGAATCCGTTCCAATCCATCAGATAGCAAAGATATTCTATACCGACACTGGCCGCATCCTAAACATCGGGGGCGCCGATTCCCCCGAAAGCAATGCTGTTCTGCTTCTGAAGCGGGATTTCCATGCTGCAGTACCTACTACCGCGCTTGATCGTTTGGGGCCGGTGATTGACACGGAAGAGGTAGATGCTGCGGCAGAGACAGGCAGCGGTATACGTTTGGTTGGACTTTCCGGGTCCAACGATCAAGAAGATATTGACCAACAGCTGAGTGGAGAAATCGGATGCTTTCCTGCTGTGGGCAAGACTGTGAGCATTGATAATCACGAAGCCTGGCATTTCCCCCGTCACTTGGATCCGGAATGGTTGGCACTAGAGGTTTTCGTTGATGCGGCCGGTGGCAGCGATGACGAACAGGACGAGAACGATGACGAGGATGCCGATGACTATGAAGTAACAAGAGAGACATCAACCGACGACAGGCAAAGCAGCACCCATACGAGCAAGCCGCCTGATATCTCAGCGGGCTCTGTTCGCTCTGTGAACAGAATTCGAAATAATCTAACTCTGTCCAATCCGGGCGACGAGGATAAAAGGGAGACAGAGGCCCCGTGGAGCACGGGGACGGTCGACACACAAAGACATTTGGAGCCCGAGCTGCCGTCCAGCTCGCTTCTTGGAACAGTCACATCTTCTCTTTCGCTGCTAGAAATGTTGATACGATTGACCAGTTTGCAGGAGTTCCAGCAAACGTCGTATTTAGCAATCCCGGACCATATCCTTTCCTTTTTTCTCGAGGAAACATCGACGACAGGACTCTGTGGTGAAGCACAGTGGAAAGCGAAGAGAGAGGCAAAGCAGAAAATGGGCTTCGATCCGTATAGTGATACCCCCAGGCAATGATGTTAAACATATCAGACCACTAGTAGAGGAGAACTTTTGGTGACTTGTTCAAGTGCCCACAAGGGCCGCCAAGGATGCCGAACCGATTTTGGTAACATTGCCGTTTTTGGTGTTAATGCACCAGCCCCGGGCTATGACTAATCCTTCGTTCGCAAAATCGTCCGTTTTTCATGGCGGGCCAATAGAGTTTCCGGCACTTTATGGCCAACATCCAGCACCCCTCTCGAAAACCATTGCGACTATTTTTTTCTCGTCACCCGCCGTGCCCTCTGTTAATCGATCTCCCGTGACTGCCTGATCTTCTGTCCCTTTGACCTGCATCTTCGCCATGGCCTCGATTGCTCGCTGCTGCTTGCGGGCCGCCGCCCGGTCTCCGGCTCTCACTGTCCGTGCTGCGTGGCCGATGCTGGCCTCTCCGTCGGCTGGCCTTGTGGCGCACCGGGGTTTCTCTGCTACGGCACAAAGTAGGCTGAATCTCGAGATTGCATTGTGCGCGGCGAGTGCTTGCTGACCGCCCTGTTTCGGACGCACAGTGGCCCTGCGCAAGTACACCAAAGACCATGAGTGGATCGACCTGAACGCCGACCAGACCGCCGGTGTGATTGGTATCTCTGAATACGCAGCGGAAGCGCTGGGCGACGTTGTATATGTCGAGCTGCCAGAGGAGGGTAAGGAGGTGGGCCAAGGGGATGCTATCGGGGCGGTCGAGTCGGTTAAGTCGGCAGCGGACATCAATGCGCCAATCTCGTGCAAGATTACGCACATCAACCGCGCGCTGGACGAAAAGCCGGGAACGATCAACCAGGTGCCCGAGGACGACTCGGCCGGCGGCGGATGGATCGCGAGGGTGCAGATCGACGTGCAGGGCGTGAAGGACCTCGAGTCGCTGATGGGCGCAGAGGAGTACAAGGAGTACACGGCAACGACGGAGGACCACTGAGGCGACCAGGTGTTGTACGGCCAAAAGGGAGAGGGCTCGTTACCAGGACGGTTCATTTTGTTTTTGTCTTTGGGCGTTGATGATGTTGCTATGCATGGCAGCTGTGGCACATTTCAACAATGGATAGCATTGGACAAGGCGGCGAGAAAGCAGCGTAGATACAGCGAATGGGTGGAAGAATGGAAGAATGAAGGCTTGGATAGAGACGACATATTGCGGTGCAACGACCGTCGATATTGATATATATTTCTTCTCAAGCACAAGCTGCATACATGGCTGTGTTTCTGGTTCCATCCTCTCTGTGGCCAGACTAGCCTTTTACTGGCGGCGGGGCAGGCCCGCGAGTCTTGTTAATGTCGTCGAGGATCTTCTGGGCGCCGTGCTGGATCATGTCCTGGGCGACCTGGAGGCCGAGGGCATCGGCCTCCACGGCGGACGACACAGGAGCGCTGAGCTCGGCGTCGATGCCGATCTTGCCATCGAGGCTGACAATAGTGGCCTGCAGCTTGAGCTGACCGGCGTCCCAGGCAGACTCGACGCCGATGGGCACGCTGCAGCCGCCTTCTAGGGCGCGCATGACGGCGCGCTCCGCCAGACAAGCGAGCATGGTAGGCTTGTGGATGATGGGCTGCAGCAGGGCGAGGGTGTCGTCGTCGTTGTCACGAATCTCGACGGCCATGGCGCCCTGGCCGACGGCGTAGAGAGTGCCGGTGGTGGCGGCGTCGAGCAGCTGGGAGATGCGGCCGCTGGTACCCATGCGGTTGAGACCGGCGGCGGCCAGAATTATGCAGTCGTAGCGCACGGTGGTGCCGTTGGGGCCGGGCACGGGGGCATCGAGCTTGCGCAGACGCGTGTCAATGTTGCCGCGGAGATCGCGGAAGTCGAGGCCCGGGTAGCGGCGGCGCAGCTGGGCAGACCGGCGCACGCTACTCGTACCGACGATGCTGCCGGCAGGCAGTTCAGCCACAGTTTTGTAGGGGCTGCCGGGCGGGAAGATGACGGCATCCCGAGGGTCGTCACGCTCGGGAATGGCTCCCAGGAGACAGCCCGCCGGCAGGTTTGTGGGCATATCCTTGGCACTATGCACGACCAGGTCGAGACCACCGTCCACCAGCCGGGTCTCGAACTCGGTCGTCCACAGGCCTTTTCCCAAGCTGGGCAGCGGCGTCACCTTGTCGCGGTCGCCGGCCGTCTCGCGGGCATCAATGACAAACTTGACTTGCGGGTGCGCCTTCTCGAGGGCCGTCACCACCAGCTCGGCTTGTTTCAGCGCCAGGGCTGAGCTGCGCGTGCCGACATGGACTGTCTTTGCCATCGCGGAGGGTCGTAGGAAAGGCTGTATGCGTGGAAGAAGCCGTTGAGAGATGCGCAGAGACGACGCAGAAGAGACCCAGTACTCGTCGGACAATCCGACTGTGGTGGGGCTGCAAAGAGGCGGCTATTCGTAACGTCGGAACAAAACGCCGTATCGGCGGAAGCGTCTTTTACGAGCATAGACCAGCAGTTGGTAAGAGCACTACGTCGTACTGCAGTAATATGTCTTCGGAGGCAGGAATTCTGTGGAATTGCCGTTTTTATTTATTTTTATGTACAGATGCAATATGCATATGATGTGCTGTATGCATGCACCGTAACACCTTCCGTGTAGAGGATTTGATCTGATGCAAAATTTTGTTAGACAGTACGAATAGTATTGTCTCAACTTATAAACACTATGTAACCGTGCTGCGCCACGAACGAGTATTCTTATCGCCACAAACCAGCCACGACGATAACGCGCTCAAGCTAGGCGCGTACTGTCGTTTTCTTCCACGCAACGAGTCTCGTCTAACCTGCCAAGACTGAAACGGAAAACGTGGTCCTCGTCCTCCCGAGGTAGGGCGAAGTCCTTCACCGGCTGTGAAACAGACATGCCTCCGAAAATGACGGCCAACCCGGCCAGGCCGGCTCGATATCGAGCTGGCAAGCCAACCGGCGTTGAGTCAGGATCCTCGTCCGATGAGAGTGACGACAACGAGACACTCAGTGTCGAACCGAAGGCTAAGCAGGCGGCTCCTCCAACACCAAGGCGGATGGGCGCGGGACGAATAGTAGCACCGGGGTCGTTAGCTCAGGCTATACGTGACCCGCGACTAGATGAGGACGAAAACCGCAAAGCGCGAGAAGCCATGGAACGCATGGCGAATGAAGGAGGATTTGTGACAGAGTCGTCACAGGAGGAGGAGGGTAGCAGTGAAGAAGAGTCGGATGACGAAGACGACGACGATGACGACGAGGGGAGCTCATCCGAGGACGACATGCCAACGCGGAAGATTGTGCTGCCGAAATTCATGACGCGTGCACAACGAGAACGAGCTGCAGCTGCGGAAAGCAAGAAGGAAGGAGCCGTGAATACGGCCGAGGCAAACATGGAGGAGAAGGAAGACGAGGAAGACCCAGAGGAGAAGGCAGCACGAGAGAGGCAGGCCTCGGTGGACGCGCTCGTGGAGGAGCAGCTCCGGAAGCGGGCGGCGTCGCGGGTGGTGACCAAGAAGCAGTGGGAGGACACAAACGAGGCGATGGCGGCAGCAGCAGCGGCGGCTGCTGGTCTCGCAGACGGGGAGGATGTTGGGGACGTTAACACAGACGACGATGTGGATCCAGAGGCGGAGTACGCAGCGTGGAAGCTGCGCGAGCTGAAGCGGATTAAGCGGCAGCGGCAGCAGATTGAGGAGCGTGAGCGGGAACTGGCCGAAATTGAGCGGCGGCGCAACTTGACAGAAGAGGAGCGACAGGCAGAGGACAACATACACCTGGCGAAGCAAAAGGAGGAAAAGGACAGCCGGGGCAAGGCGGGCTTCATGCAAAAGTATTTTCACAGGGGCGCCTTCTATCAGGACGAGAGCCGGGCCGAGGGGCTGGACAAGCGCGACCTGATGGGCGCGCACTACGTGGACGAGATTCGCAACCGCGAGATGTTGCCCAAGGCGCTGCAGATGCGCGACATGTCCAAGCTGGGACGAAAGGGCGCGTCTAAGTATCGCGATCTGCGGTCCGAGGATACTGGCCGCTGGGGTGTGCTAGACGATCGACGGGACCGGTCGCAGACCGGCGGGTGGGGTCGGGGCCGCGACCACGACCACGACCGGCAGGGCTACGGAGACTATGCCGGTTACGGCGGTGGCGGGCGTGCGACAGAGGGCGGCAGCGAGCTAGACGCCAAGGGAGCCAACGCGTTGCCGCTGGGCGCGCGCAAGAGCCACAGTGAGCAACGGACACGTTCGCCGAGACGGTCACGGTCACGATCACCGATACGCGACGACAATGGCCACGACCGGCGAAAACGGCCGCCGTCTCGGGATGGGCCGGGCGGTGACAAGCGGCGGAGGGTCGAGACGTAGGGAGCAGTCCGAAGACATGTAGGGCCCCAAATATATTTTACGCAAAAGTTCCCGTATTTCGGTTGCAGCGTTAATAAGGACATTCACTTTGTTACGATAATATGAGCAAAATGGAAGCATTTCATTCTGGGGGTCATTTCGGCCAGTTTCCTGTCTTGTGGATTCTCCCTCTCACCAGTTGGCTCCCTACTTCGGCAGGTTGCATTGCAGATAAGCACAAGCATTGCCAAGCACACCGCTACAGCAGCTTCAGATAATCGAAGGGCGGTACCGCAGCAAGTCTTGGCAACACTTGGTGCGTGGCGGCACAAAGCTTGTTGGATACCGAAGCTGTCTGCGGCCACAGTGCAGCCGCAGTGCAGCCACGGTGCAGTACAAGTATGAGTGGCTGAACTTGAACGAACCCAATCGCCACTGGCGTCGGCTTCCCACCGCCTCTCGCCCTGCGTCCTTTGTCGTTGCTACCGCAAGCGATGAGGGTGGTTGCCCGTTTTGTGAATTCCTGCAAACGACCAAAGACGCTTTCCCAGTGCCGTACCCTTCCGGCCAAGAAAGCTTGGGTTCCCGCGCCCCGCCAGGAAATAAAGACTCTTTACAAGAATAGGGAGGGAGCCAATATTACAGAGCAGATGTGCAACGCCAGGGCGCCGCTACCAGCGTTGGGCTAAACCATCGCCGGGCGGCCGGCGTGAATTGCATGGAAAAAGGAGTTCGACAGAAGGCCAGGGAAAGGCGACCGTGTGCGCGGCTCGCACTGCAAGCGGCATATTAGCCCAAAGCACGCTCAGCTGAACAGGGGTCCCACAGCGATTTGCACCGTGGCTTGGCGATTGGCATTGGCGGGGCAGCTATCTGTTTCATTGTGCAGAAATAGCAGGAGCTGTACGGCAAGAACAGCAAAACTGCGCTCGTGGATACTGCGCCATCTCGGCACGCCAAGACGAGCTATCTAGAGCGAAGGGGCACATTGCCCATTGCGTGCTGAGTCGAGGATGGTCGGCCAGCAAACATTGCCCCGCGCCGACGCTAACTGACGTGTGCCCTAATACCTACTTCCTAAGATACTACCAGCTTCCTGTTTCCTACTGTTAGATGCCCAATGGCCGCGGCTATTAATCAGAGAGAGCACGCTGCATCTGTGTCGGATGGGGCGCGTTGGAGAGAAAGGGGAAGGGGTGCGGCAACACACTCCATGGCTTGTGCCAGGCCGAAACAGGATCGGCCGAGGGGGCGACAATGGAGGCCCAATGTATCATAACGGAGTACTTCTTACCTCATATCCCCTTGCTGTCCCCAGCAACCCGTTGAGTACTCGTAGGTGGGCCAGCGCTAGAGCATTGTCCCTCCATCCTTCCCTTACGACGTTGGCTGCACGTCCCCTGGCGAGAGGAGCAGAGCCCTCGTTACCAGCAGGTATTTAAACCCCGCCTCGTCTTCCTCTCCCCTCCTTCGTCTTCCCCCGAATCTCATCTCTATCAATTTCAAAATCCACATCCAACAAACATCATCACAATGGGTTTCTTCGGCTTTGGTAAGCTACTTCCCTCCGACAACTGGCACTATATCCACTAACCCTTCCCCCAAAGACGACGCGCGCGACGCTCGCGACCAGGTGTACAACGGCGAGCAGCACGAGGGCAAGTTCTCCCACGAGCTGCTCGGCGCTGGCGCTGCTTTCGCGGCCATGCACGAGTTCGAGAACAAGCAGCGTTCCGATGGCAAGACGGTCAACCACGCCTTTGCCAAGGAGGCCCTGGCTGCCCTCGCCGGTGCCGAGGTCGACAAGCTGGTCGAGACCAAGGGCCTCGACTTCGTCGACCGCGAGAAGGCCAAGCACCACGCCCGCGAGAACGCCAACCACCTGTACGACCAGCAGTACGGTCAGCGCGATAACTTCAACCCGTGAGTTTTTGTCCCACAGTCATGTAAGGACACCTAATTAACATGTCCCACAGCAACGAGCACGACCAGCCGCAGTACTAGGCTGCCCACAAGCTTGACGCTTAGCAGCTGTTGTGGCCCACATGAGCTCACCACAGGAAGCTGTTAGAAAAATAGCAAGTTCTTGGCACCTAGAAAAGTCAATTGAAACAAGCGTCTGTCTTGATGAATGTCCTCTCGTGATTGTAAAAGTCAAGATTTCACATTGTGGGAAACGGTTGAAATGAGTTGCGTGGTAGACGCCTCCCCTCCGCCATGCGCCGTACCCAAGGTGCAATCGTTGTTCCATGAGACGGACGCGCCTATGCCAGTGTTCCCTGCGAGCGACTACGATTAAGGTAGCCCTGTTCGTATACGAGTACTTGTAGTGATAAATTGGAACAATGTAAGAAAAACTGACAAGGAGATAGAGGGAGGTGACAGCCGGTCCAATTGGCTGCGCCACATCGACAGGCGGTGGCGCAATATCATAGATCCACTAAAATTTATCACGTAAAATTTGTGACGAGAGAAGCAAGCAGGGCAGACGTATGCCCAGCAAACGATCATGGCGGCCGACCTATCACCTTTCCTCGACCCGGGCCTGCGAACGCGGCCGGATACTCTCGCGATTGTTCAACTGTCCCGCGACCAGTTCCAGCCGTTGTATCTCCGAGCATTCTCGGGTGCGGTCGACGGCTATGCCGAAGGCAATGTGCTCAACACGCGCTTTGGCTCCTTTCCACACTCCACGCTGCTGGACGTGCCGTGGGGCTCGCAGGTGCGGGCATCGGTGGTCGACACGGGAACGCGTGGCCGAAAGCGCAAGCGGGACGACGGCCGAGCGAATGGCAAGGGGGGAAAAGCAGCAGGAGCGGCAGGACCTACAACATCCTCTACGCAACCAAAAGAGACGGTGACAGCGTCGAGTGGCTTCATCCACATTCTGCCGCCGACGCCTGAGATCTGGACGCTGAGTCTGCCACACCGCACGCAGGTTGTCTACACGGGCGATTATAGCTACATCCTGCACCGACTGCGGGCACGGCCGGGGTCGCGCATCATTGAGGCGGGGGCGGGCAGCGGCAGCTTCACGCACGCGTCGGCGCGCGCCGTCTTCAATGGAAACTTAAGGGGTGATGTCAACGGGAACGGGGCCGTGTTCAGCTTTGAGTTCCACAACAAGCGGTATGAGACGATGAAGGCAGAACTTGCCAACCACGGTCTGGACGGCCTGGTGACGTTGACGAGCCGGGATGTGTACGAGGGTGGCTTCTTGCTAGATGACGGACGCAGCCCTGAGGCGGACGCTGTTTTTCTAGATCTACCGGCTCCGTGGCGGGCCCTCTCACACCTGACGCGGCAAGCTGGCTCGCCACTGAACCCGCGGCGGAGCGTGTATCTATGCACATTTTCGCCGTGCATCGAACAGGTGACGCGAACGGTATCAGCGCTGCGGCGGCTCGGTTGGGTCGACATTGACATGGTCGAGGTGGCCAACAAGAAGCTGATTGTATACCGCGAGCGGCCCGAGACGGTCGGTGGACGTGGTGGCGGCGGGTTGGCTCCGCGCGACGTGCTTGAGGCGGTAGCGCGGCTGCGATCGATTGAGGCGCGCGCGCGGGAGTACAACACACTGTTTTGGCAGCAGCGGGAGGCGGCAAAGGAGGAGGATGTCACGGATGCGATGGTGACGGAGGGGAAAGCGGCAGAGAAGACGGAGGCTGCTGATGCCGCAGCGGAGACAGCTAAGTTGGCAGTGCCACCAGAGGCCAAAGTGGCCGATGCCAAACCCACGCCACCGTGGATGGAGGGCTTGCTGACGACACGCGTAGAGCCCGAGGTCAAGACGCATACATCTTATCTCGTGTTCGCGGTGTTACCGCGCGAGTGGACGGCTGATGATGAGGCAGCGGTGGCGGCGCGGTGGCCGTGCGGAAACGAGCAGGGCGTCATCGGTGCGGTCAACAGAGAGGCGCGAAAGGAACAGAAGCGGCGCGCATTACAGGGTCGGCGAGGGCAAGCAAGTTAGAAAGTTAGACCTGCTTACATAACCGGGGGCTTGAATTGAGCTCTGGCACAGCATAATAATTTCGTATCTCATTACGAGTACATGCCATTCCGGCTGCCGAAACATTTTTCGCGTCCCCACAGGGAACCCGGAGGGGCTGAAGAGGGGCCGCCACAATCTCGTAAGACACGACCACTATTACACCCTCTCGCCACTCATAGGCGCGCGCCACGGCAGCCGCAGGCACTTTATCGTGAGGTCATCCATTTCGTTTGGCGTGCAAGCGAGCATGCCGGCGTGACTGATTGGCAGCAACTTCGAGACTGAAAGAAAGCGAAGGCGGTCGGGTGTGGCAGAACCAGGTCGGCTGAGGGGGCTCTGTGGCTTGGCAGACACACAGCCCCTCCAGGAACATGGACCAGGGCGGGGCTGAATTATTAGGGGCAGATAGAGAACGAGGGCGCCTCAGAGGGGCAATGGGCTAGCAGCGTGAGCTACTGGCTCTGGCAGCTGAATTGTGGGGCTTGCTGACGTGTTGGCACGGGAATCTGTGATCTACAAAGAACCGAGCGGCGGGAGGAAGGATGATCCGGATTTCAGAATATCAGGACAGCTGGACAGGGAGGCAACAAAGGACTCAAAGTGCGACCACGTCGAAAAATGCCACAATCGGCATATTTGGACTGGATGGACAAAGTGCATGAAGGCGTGTGGGTGGCTAAGGCAAGTGGATGCGGGCTTTTCGGCCAGGGCGCGAAACTTCATCCAGTTGTGCTTGCCTCTATTGTGGCGCCAAGCCATTCTTGCCTCCTCCACTGACCAGCCGCCCCAGAGGACGCGTGTCGTCAGGTAAAGTCCGCCCGTGAATGGGCGTGTGGCCCCATCACACGGGAAATGACGAACTCGCGTAGCTTAAATACACTCGAATTGCCCCTCGATTGACTCTGCGGCTGTCGTTCCACTCTGTCCCTCTCAATCTCTCAGTGTCCTCAATCTCATCAGTATACATTATGTCGGCTCAGAACTACTACGGCCAGGGCGGCCAGGGCGGCAACGTGCGCCTTAACCCCTCATCCTATCTCATCCCACTTGTGTAGGCGGCTGACACCTCCCAGGACCAGCAGCAGCAGCAGTACAACAACGGCGGTGGAAACCAGGCCAACGCCGGCTCGGGTGAGCGCGGCATTGGTGCCACCGTCGTTGGTGGTGCCGTGGCTGGCTGGGCGGCCAACCACGGTGGCGCCGGCAAGATGGGCACCGCAGCCAGCGCTGTGGCTGGTGCTGGTGTTGCCAACGTGCTTGAGCACTTTGTCGAGAAGTAAGTCTTATCTGGCTGTGCCTATGCCATTGTCAATGGAGACCAACCCAATATCGCAGGAAGTACGAGCAGCATGAGCAGCACCAGCAGCAGCAGCAGCACCAGGGCGGTGGCGGCGGCTATGGCGGGCAGCAGGGCGGCGGTGGCGGCTATGGCGGGCAGCAGGGCGGTGGCGGCGGCTATGGCGGGCAGCAGGGCGGTGGCG